>JBBPBX010007487.1:26593-57906 GCA_038048925.1 Garcialebias charrua
AGGCGACCTGAGGGGCTCCTCTGGGTGATTTTTGAAGAATGTCGAGATGAGGCTTGGGTCCAGGATGAAGGACCGAGCCATCCATGATCTTTCTTCAGGTCCATAACCCTCCCAGTCCACAAGATATTGGAACCCACATCCTCGACGTTGCATGTCCAGAATGGTCCTGACGCTGAAGGCAGGGTGATTATCAATTAACCGGACGGGTGGAGGGAGGTCGGCAGGAGGGCACAGGGGACTTGTAGACACTGGTTTGACCTGGGAGATGTGAAAGGTAGGATGGACTTTCATTGAACTAGGAAGTTGAAGACGTACGACAGAGGGGTTTACTATCTTTATAATAGGAAAGGGACCAATGAACCGGGGCGCCATCTTCCTGGGCGTGTCTTTGAGGTTGATGTCTCTGGTGGAAAGCCACACCTCCTGACCCATCTGGTAGACAGGAGCTGGTGCACGGTGGCGATCGGCAAACTTCTTATTTTGGGCTGCAGTCCGAGTCAGAGCTGCTTTAACCTGTCGCCAGACTCGTCTACATCGGCGAAAATGATGTTGTACTGACGGAACAGAAATGTCGGTCTCTTGGCTGGGGAAAAATGGAGGGACATAGCCAAGGGAGGCCTCAAAAGGCATGGGCGTAGCCAGGATTTTATGAGGAGCGGTTCGTTTGAAGGAAAAGTTGACCTGGAAAAAGTAGCACGCCTCGGTGGTTCACTGGGAGCGCGTCGGGTTGTTGCTCCAAATATTTTCTCGACTCGGGTTCGATCCGCACTTGGTTAAACTTATTTTACGTTTGTCTTTTATTGGATAAAAAAATGAGTTTGTGTTAACCACAGGCATATTAACTCCTTTTTTTTTATCCAATAAAAGCCAAACGTAAAATAAGTTCAACCAAGTGAGGATCGAACCCGAGTTGAGAAAATGTTTTAAGCGGCAACCCGACGCGCTCCCAGTGAACCACCGAGGCGTGCTGCTTTTTCCAGGTCAACTTTTCCTTTAAACGAACCGCCCCTCATAAAATCCCTAGGCGGGACTTCATAGGCAAAGTGGATGGTTCGTTCGAACCGAGCGAACCCCCCTTGACTACGCGCATGAAAGGGGACATACCTGTGGCTGATGATTTATGTGTGTTGTAAATGGTAAATGGAGCTTATTTGTATAGCGCTTTCCAGCTCCCTGTGAGGAGCCCCAAAGCGCTTTACAATACCAACCATTCACCCATTCATACACACATTCATACACCGGTAGCGGCGACTGCCATGCAAGGCGCCTTCCAGTCCTACCGGGAGCAACTCAGGGTTAAGCATCTTGCCCAGGGACACAACGACACATGGTGTGGGGAACCGGGATTTGAACCTCCAACCTTCTGATCGGGGGACGACTGCCATTACCACTACGCCACGGCCGCCCCGTTGTGGGCATACTCCACCCACACCAGGTGCTGGCTCCAGGCTGAGGGATTTTTCTCGATGACACAGCGAAGAGTGGTCTCAAGTTCTTGATTACAGTGCTCGGCCTGGCCATTGGATTGTGGATGGTGTCCTGATGTGAGACTGTAGGATGCCCCCAACGTTTTGCAGAAGGCTTGTCGGATCTGGGAGACAAATTGAGGGCCACTGTCCGAGACCACATCGGAGGGAATCCCATAGATTCGGAAGACATGCTAGATTAGCAATCGGGCGGTTTCGAATGCAGATGGGAGCTTAGGCAGGGGAACAAAATGAGCCGCTTTAGAGAACCTGTCAATAATTGTTAGGATGGTGGTGTTACCTTCACTGGGGGGTAGACCCGTGACAAAGTCCACTGAGATGTGCGACCAAGGATGACTAGGAGTTGGCAGAGGTTGTAGCAGGCTGGCTGGTGGTTGGTTACCGGTCTTATTGCGAGCACAAGTGGAACAGGTTCCTACAAACCCCTTTACATCTTCGGTGAGGGTGGGCCACCAGAAATGTCTCTTGGTAAGAGCGAGCATATGAGAAGAACCAGGATGACAAGAAAACTTGTGGGTGTGTATCCATTGTAATACCTTGGCCCTCATACCAGAGGGGACAAAGAGGGTCCTGGGGGGTCCGGTGCCAGGGTTAGGTTCATCCTTTTGAGCCTCACGTACCTCCTTCTCAATGTCCCATGTGAGGGTTCCTATCACACAGACTGGGGGAATGATGCTTTCTTCAGTCTACGTACTGTCTGGGGAGGAGAATGCTGGGAGAGAGCATCAGGTTTAACGTTCTTAGAACCAGGTCTGAAAGTTAAGATGTAGTTAAAGTGGTTAAAGAACAGCGACCAGCATGCCTGTCTAGGAGTTAACCTCTTGGCGTCCCTGAGATACGTGAGGTTCTTGTGATCAGTCCGGATCAGAAAGGGGGTTATCGTGCCTTCCAGCCAGTGACGCCACTCTTCTAACGCCAACTTAACGGCCAGTAGCTCCCGATTCCCCACATCATAGTTCTTTTTTGCAGGGGATAAACGTTTGGAGAAAAAAAGCACACGGGTGGACCTTATTATCCTCTGGAGACCTTTGAGAGAGTACAGTATAGCCCCACTCCTGAGTCTGAGGCATCCACTTCTAGGATGAATTGGCGCTTGGGATCTGGGTGGCATAAAACTGGTGTGGAGGAAAATAGTGACTTTAGTTTGTTGAAAGCGGCATCAGCCTTAGGGTTCCACTTGAAGGTTATGTTAGTGGATGCTAATTGAGAGAGTGGGGAAACGATTCGACTATAATCCCTAATGAATCGCCTATAAAAATTGGTGAACCCAAGAAAACGCTGGAGCTTTTTCCGAGAGTCAGGAACCGGCCACTCTACCACAGCTTTAGTCTTAGGTGGGTCTGTCTTGTAACATCCCCCTTCGAATATGAAGCCCAAGAATGATACAGATGAGACATGGAACTCATACTTTTCTCCTTTAACAAACAGTTGGTTTTCATATAGCCTTTGTAACACGGTCCTAACCCTTTTTATGTGCTCCTCCTTATCTCTAGAGTATAGGTAGTCCTCGACTTACGAGCGCTCTTACTTACGAGGTCTCGGACTTACGAATATGCATCTCATAATTTTTTTAAATGAATACATGTACAGTACTGTACAGTCACCAAGCACTTAGCCTATCCTAACACAGTTTTTAAAGATGAAGGAGTGAGTTGAATTGTCTCTCTTTCACATGAAGTGAAAGCAGTGTAGCTCCCTTTATGTGAATGGAGCCTGCTGGGGAGGAGGGAGACAATTCAACTGACTCCTTAACTGTGTTAGGATAGGCTAAGTGCTTGGTGACTGTATATTACTGTAGGCTACTGTACATTTATCTATTTATAAATGAAAAAATAAAAAAATATATAACTGTACAGTATATTTTTAATAAATAGATAAATGTACAGTACTGTACAGTCACCAAGCACTTAGCCTATCCTAACACCGTTTTTAAAGATGAAGGAGTGAGTTGAATTGTCTCCCTCTTCCTTGCAGCTCATAAAGGGAGCTAGCTCCCTTTATGTGTATGTGTGACTCTGTCTGTGTAATCTTCGTCGCTGTCAGTATCATGATGGCTGTCTGCCTCATGACCTTCAGGACGTGGATTTTCAGCAATCTGTTTGCTGTCAGCGTCTTTGTCAATGATGACGATGTTGTCAACTGTGTCCACTGAGCTGTTGCAAAAGGCAGTGCTGCGCGTCGCTTCGTCAGGTTGAACAACGTTGTTTGTGTTATCATCAAGGACAACGCCACACGTTGTGTCAGCTTGGTCAACCACTGTAACATTCAAATCATTTGACAAACAACTCACAACCTCAGTCACGTCCACGCGCGGAGGCGTCGTTTCCTTAATCTGGAGCTTGTGTGACTCATTGCATGTCTCGAACTGTGCAGCTCGAGGGGCAGGGGCAGGAGGGCCGCTTCTCGGGGGTACATGTCGGAACAGACCATTTTTCAAAGGGTCACGGCTCCCAGACATCAACTTCTCTCGAAGTTCACCCACTGTGAGACCTAGGTGAGAACTCTTTTGGTTCGATCTGAACCATCTTGGTTCACCTAGAGAGCGAACACCTACCTTGTGTGGTTCTCTGCTCATCTCAGGGTTTTCAACCTGAGGGGCAGGGGGAGCAGGACTCCCTGTGAACCGATCAGAGTCACCGTTCCAGCTGGACACAATCTGTGGTTTGTCATCATGAAAAACCTGTTTACTTTCGCACTCTGTAGGAGAGGGAACCTCTTCTATTTTCTGCGAGTGGGATGTGACCTTTTGACCTGGACAAACCTCTGATGGAATCCTAGGTTGTATCCTTGTCTCAAAAACCCACGCAGCGTAATCTTTTATCTTTTCCATGCTGTCCTTTTTGCAATCAAACGTTAAGCGAACACATTTCATTTGGAAAGGCATGAGATGCGTAGTGAAAAGACGTTTAAACTCCTCATCTTCCTCTAAGCCAGGGACAATTTTGCCCCCGGAGTAGGCCGAGAGGAGCCTGTCGTAGAACGACAGGGGACTTTCCCACGTATCCTGATGGACGTTCCATGCAGCCAAGTAATTAGCATACGCTGGAGCAGATGTCCATCTACGTGCGATAAAAGAGGAGGCCCATCAGGTGATGCACCTGTTTGAACGTCCATCTTTGTACTGATTTTCTGTGAAAAATCAAGTAAAGTGGGTCTTATAGCACAGAGTGCAGTCTCACCATGTGATGCCTTCGGCAGTCAACATGGAGTCCAAGATGTGAAATCAAATAAAAATCAGTGATTTTTATTAATTTGTCAACCTGTGACAAGGTCAAACAAAAACGGCTGTCGTTGTGAGATTTTTGTGAAAATCAAAACAAAAGACGCCTCATGTGTGTTATTTTAAACTTGCAGTTTAAAATAAACAGGGACAGACAGCTTGTTTTGCACAGAATTTATGATAAAAGTGTCAAGTTTATCAAAAAGCAGACATGTCTGTATTAAATCTGTGTAACTGTTCTGCCATCAACATTTGATTTTCTGCGAAAATCAAATTAAAGGATGCTGTGAGTACAATATTTCAAATTGTTCCCCGTTTAAAACAGGAACATTCAACATGTACAAATTACAGGAAGACTGCGTCTTCTAAAGTAACCAGCAGGGGGTGCCGCGCTGGATAAGTTTATCACAGCGACTGCAATTTCTCTATCTGACCGCAATAGAGGCGCTGTTGTCGCCTGTGAGCGCAGCCGTGAGCTGCCAAACATTCACAGACGTCTAACAATGGGTCAAAAGCATCAATCAGAAATATCCAGAGCTCTTACGTGACAAAACTCTAGAACCCCAGTCTCACAAAAGACGAAACGATGTGAGAAACATTGGTTGAACTGTGAAACTTTAAACTGCGTTTAAAGGAAAAAAGGTCGGACCCATAAAGCAGTTGCCGCTCCCGGTGTCACGTGACCTGGTCACATGGCGATCGGCAGACTCAGAGCAACTGACTCAATCCACCCATTAAAATCTCAAAAACACCGCGATGAAACAGTCTTTTCAGAGATAGTAACGGACAACAAGCCTGAACTTGTCTGGGACAAACAGCTGAAGTGAAAGATGACGAGGAGTGAGTTCCTCACCCCCCTTTAGCGTCAACACCTACAGCGTAATCGACCAATCACAGCGAAGACAGAACCGTAGCTCAAAAACCCAAGTGTTCATGGGAAATGTAGTCTTCTAAACCTAACGCCACCCACGTGTGACGTGCCGTTCGAGCGGTGCGTTCACGGACCTGCGGTCGCCGAACGTTAGCGTGGAACGGACTTTTCAACGTTCTAAAACAGTCATAAATATCGCAAAACACCGCGGTTAAGCCAGTCTTCGACGATATCACGTGCATAGAACCCAAACAACACAGATAAACTGTCAGAAATGTGTGCAAAAATGAATCTGACAACCACAGTCTACAGAACCAACTTTTTTGAACACGACACACAATGGACCAATCACAGCGCTTTAAGCAGCCATTTTGCCTCTCGGTACCGCTTTAGCTTTAGCTCGACCCAAAGTTCTGGACACTATTTCACAAAATAAACGTAGAATACACCACAGAAAATACTGCTAACGAGCCCAATCACATCCAGGCTAGCCCCCACGCCTTCCAGAGAAGGCAGTACGTCTAACTGTTTAAACAACGGACTTTACGTCTATCGGAACCGTGTCCCGGTCCAAACTGAGTGGGTTCACCCGAACCTCAGCCAACAACACGTTGTAACAGATTAGGTAAAACGGAGCAGCAAATGAGTGAAACAGACTTCCAACAGCAAACCGCAGATGTAATAAAATGAAGCAGAGGTGACACGGCGGTCACAAAACGAAAAAATGCATGCAGCCCTCGCGACACGTTATGCGACGTCTCACAAACACAGACACAACATTCATCCGCATCTTCAAACATACGTTGAAATGTGAAAGAAAAGATAATTCTAACGGGAAACGCACCAGACAATGCCACGATTAGCAATCTCTGACACCCACCAGCCAAAACTATTCTATAAGTCCAAAACCAGGATGCAGAACTATGCCAACAAACACTGTGACAATTAGACTACAAAAACAACTTAATAATCGTTCTAGGAACTCGGACGAGCCACCAAAATGTAGTAAATATGATGGGGGGTAAGGTATTTAAACACTTACTGGGCCACCATTATTGAAGAGATATAGGACTTACTGGTCAGTTTACTGACTTACCTATATTTTTAGATGCGTAGGTCTGAGCAGACTTTATCTGCACAAACTTGCCACCAATTAGCGAGTTCATCCTTTTTCCGGTATTAAATTGCTTTAACTGTGACTAGGAAAATGTAATTTCACGAGAGACTTCAACTTATGTTGGTCTACCAGAAAATAGACCTTTTATTGAAATAATCACAAAATTACAATAAACATTGGTATCGATATTAGCTCTGATTTACTAACTATGTTGACAAGAGATAAGAGAGATAAGAGATTTATTTATTAACATTGCACCAAAATATAACGTGATTATGTAGCACAGTCGTCCGGAAGAGGGAAGAGTATGCAAGCTGCAGCATTTCCAAACACATTACATGTTCTTCTGCGCGGCCGCGCTCATCCGTCTCCGGATGAAGGTCAAACAGATATGGAAAAAGGAAAAACACAATAGGTATCATTTGTGATATTCAAAAAAAAGAATCTATCAAAGATTGCCTTAAGACACTCTATGATAAAGTCCCAAAAACTCTATCAGCGATAAGCACAACCAGACAAGACATTGTTGCAGATTTATGACGGCAGGCAGGGAGGAACAGTCTGTGTGTATCAGCTCCAGATAAGAACAGTTCGCAGGTCTCACAGCTCGGCTCCAACCGAGAACGCACACAACACAGAGGCCTCTGGGGGGGAGGCGGGGGGGAGGGCAGCGGGTCCCTTCAGCTCCCAGCTCAGGAGAAGATTTGTAGACAGCCTTCAGTCCAAGGCCAGAGGCCAGATTAGATTAGTTTAGTTGCTTTATTTTTCAGTCAGGCCACAGTGTTCTTTTTACTGCAGTCTTTAAGTCCAGGTGCTGTTTCTGGGTCCAAATCGCCGAATCGAAAGAGGTTCCAAGCTAAAAAGATCCTTCCGTATGTGCCCTGTTTTAATTCGGACGGCTGTAAACGAGTCCCACACACCGCAGGTCTGCGGCAGCCACCGCTTCTCCCACCGTGTGGTTCAGCCCGTACAACAGCTGGGAAGGTCATTCATAGCCTGGATCAAAGCATTTTCGCTGAGCGGAAGTCTCGCAAGCACGCCGATCGCTGCGGTCCTCCTCAGCCCTTCAGTGGCAGACAGCCACCAGTATCCCAATAAACCACAGAGATTCCACGTCCCCGACAGAGAGAGCGGACAGTTACATTAGCCTGCTCATCGAGTCCATAATGTAGCTCACCGCATGCGTGTCGGTAGGGCGCCCTGGCTCTCCCTGGCCAGTGCGCTTCGCGGAAATTTTTGTTATCGATAGTATCGATAGATGAAATAGCCCAGAAAACAGTCCACGCACATAAATCCATCCCAAATTGGTTCGAGCGAGCGCTGAAGAGTAACAGACGAGACAAATGCAGAAGCAGGGGGGGGGGAAACCAGGGAGGTTTAGGAGCAAAAGGAGATGCGACCAGCCTTGCCGAGAAGTGGAAGTAAAAAAAAAAAAAAGAATTCAAGAATTCAAATTAAAACAGACAGTTAGGAACTTTTCTGTTGGCACATTACTTAACAGATTAATAGCTTATGAAAAATAAGAAATAGGAGGAAGAAATAAGTGAAAGCTAAGTTAACTGAAGTTGGTTATTTTGAACCAGACTGGGTGACACCTTTTTCCCACACGAGCAGACTGCTGGGCTCCCGCACGCTCAAACACACCACGACTCGTTACCTGTTGACGGTTCGTCTCTTGGAGATAAGAGTGGAGAAGTGTCTGGACACACACGTGGATGGGTTTGTCCAACGGCCGTCCAGTTGAAACTTCAGCGTGTGTGGCTGATTCACGATACGAGGAAACTCGCCTCCCTCGGCAGGAAACAACGGTCAAGCGCACAGACTGATTTTTCAAAATAAAACTTCAGAAAACAAATTCTTTCAGAAATGAGTGAAGGAATCGCAGTAAGGCTTTACTGTGATTCCAGCTGAAACGTGGGTCTAGTTGACACAATGACCGGGACGTCTCCAGCTTTTCCAGAGGAGCAAACCAAGTTCTTAGGATGTTCTTCCCTCCGACTCTAAAGAAAATGCTGGAAATGGACCTTTATATGGGAGGTGGGGTCTGACCCACCTCCTTAATAACTATTGGCTGGTTTAACAAAATAAGAGATGGATTTTCATCTCATAGGCAGAACTGTCTCTGACGGACAACAGGAAAACTGTTTACAGAATCGGCCAGATGGGCTGGCCTGTGAGCACAGAGAATATTATGGCTAACTTTCACAGAGAAAACAGAGAAGGAAGTTGCAAGTTAAAAGTTTACCCTGAACTGTGCCATGATATTGAAGCCTGCTTGCTCTGCAGAAATAAACCAGCAGAAGGGTCAAACTCATGCAAGTAACAGATCATCATTAAATGACAAAATATACTGTAGATCAATTCTGAATTAACACACATTAAAGAGAAAGTTAAATCTGATTAATTAGTTTCCATTAATTCAAAATAATTGTAAAAATAATAGTGTCACTTGTTTCCTTGAGAGCTTCAAGAAAGTGTAACACTTAGAGTTTCAAAGAGATGCAGAGAGGTGTACTTGAAGGTCAAGCCTACAATATCAGAGATGAGGTGTATCACTACATTACCCTCATGAATAACTTTGGTTTCATATTTAATATGTTCATGTTTATCTTATTAAAACCCTTTAATGGCTAGAGAGGGCGTCTGTTGTTGGCCTGACTAAGATGTAGAATCAAACTTTGGACAAAAGAGAGTCTGAAGATAGGGAGTAATAGTCCCTAGAGACTCATGCTTAATCTCCCAAAGATGAATGCAAATTAGATGCCCCAAGTTCAGCCAGCTTCCCTGGTGGGTCCTACCGCATCCTCTGACTATTCATATCAGCAGAGACCTCTGGGCCAGACCACATCCTGGTGCAATGGTCTAATCAACATCTGAGGGAAACCCTCAATCCACAGACAAATATCACCGGTAACGGTTTTGGACACTGGTCCTCTCGGTGTCCGACTAAACAGGGGTTCTTGAAACAGGAAGTGGCACTGGTTCCATATCCACATGATGTGTACCCACCACCACAGACTTCACCCACTTACAATTAGCCTGGCCTTTCGCCAGGGACCCATAATCAGGCCCCAGGCCAATTTCCTATTCAATAGGGGTGCCCAGGATCAGCAGTAGGTGGCATCTTGTATCCTGAACCTTTGGTTTCAGTGACCATAAATGGACTAAATCACATGTGTATGGTTGATACAGGAGCCAGGTATTCGACAGTTAACACGTCACTCCCACGATCAAAGAATACCGTACCTGTTGTTGGACTTCAAGATAAACTTATTCCAGGAAGGAATAAACAACATTTTGAGCTTACGCTCGTTCGAAGTGGACTCATAACAGCATGTTATTAGTCCTTAACTGGATGACGTGTCCTTAGCGTTTGACTGAGTTCATCCAGCTCTTTGGGACGACCTCACATCTTGAAGTTCCCAGCAGACTTTCACTATTCCAGCTTAGCTTAGAACTTTAAGAAAGAACTCTGAGATGAGAGAGACTTGTCTCTTTTTCATTGGTTCAAAAGAAAAACAGTCGAGCAGTTCACTTGTTATCACGATTCAAGGTGAAATTCAGCAGAGGGAGATTGTTTAGGAAAAGACAGAGAATGCTGGAGTCATTCTCATGCAAACAACGGATTAACTGTCTTCTTATTTCTAAACAAAACGGTCGGGCCTCTCTGACCCGAGCCCTCAACTTTCACACAATTTGTGAATACATCGTTAGCGCAGAAGTGACACAGTAATGTTTCACATTACAGAATAACACAGCATAAAAGCACACATCATGAAAATGACAAAATGTTATTCTTTTGATTACATTAGAATAAAATTAAAGAAGCCAATAGTCTCTTTTGGTGACTATGTTCTCAGATTACAACTAATGGAATAATTTGTAGTAAATGTCTTGTTTTACTGAGAGGTCAGTAAAGGTCATCTCTGGAACAGTTCAAAAATACCAAGGTATCAGAGCGGGCACGGTCATGCCCACTACATCTCCCCCCTTTTGGAAGTCATCGCCAGTCCTTGGGGATGAGGTCCAACACGAAAGGATACCTTGAACTGTTTCTGATCTTGAAGTAATCCAGTAAGTGGAAGAAGAAAAATCAAAAATTATAATCCCATAAAGTTTTTGGAAATTCCATACTGTTCGTAGGTAATCCCATTGCGGTAAGCTTTTAATCCCTTGGAAAACTGAGTCTGTTAACTCTTGGAAAACAAAGTCTTATAATCCACAGCGGTAATTCCACAGCAGTAATTCCACAACGATTAGAGTTGGTGATTTCGTCAGCAACAATTGTTTTTATAATCAGCATGTAGAGGGGATCCCTCGATTGAAGCAGAGGAGGCGACCCTTGGATGAAGGTTGAAGACCAAGCGTTGGAGCTGCAGGTCCCCACATCGAAGGTTGTTGGCTGGTTGGCTTCCAGTCAGTGCCACTCTGGTTCTATGTGTCATGCAATTATGTGGGTTTTTAGGTGGGCTTATGATTGGGATTTTACATTAGGCCCTACCTATATGCACCTGGTGTGTAAGCTATCATGATTTAGATCAGCTACAATTACCAATTAAGGGGTGGATCAATTCTGTAAAATTAGAAATAGGGATCTATACCTATAAAATTTTGGAGGGCTTCTGTAACGAAGGCCTCTAATTCCAAACTATTCCTCCATTCATTACTTAGTTTAGGTTAAACTAAAATAGAAAAATGAAATATAGTTTGGTCTAAATGTCTGTTGTCTTTTAGACGAACGACGTAGGATTTGGTATTCCTAATAAATTTTGAAGTCTATGGCGAGACTCATCAAAATGAATAGATAATCTAGAATAGAAACGATCGAATCGGTTCAATTTAGAAATTGTGAGACCAGTGTAGTTTATGGTACCTTGAGTAGCTTTAAACTACATTGACTCTTCGACGATTGAGATTTAACAAAACGAACTGCATGTTGGCATAGTTAAATCCATATCATTCATTAACCAATGTTAATACAAAACCTTTTTGGCTGGGAGTGTTCAGAACCAAACAATATCTCAACTAATGACAACAGTAATGACTAAACAACAAGGAAACAACGTTTCACTGCTTCGACACACTCTTGTCGTCAGATTCCAAAGTGCAACACACAAGAAAAACAGGTCTCAACTTTATGACCGAGGTCAAATTAAATCTCGTGGATTTAAACGGTTGTTAAGGTTAGTTTTTTGTTGTGGGTTTTAGGCTTAGCGTTTCTAAGTTCAAATTGGACAATGCGACTTATAGGGTGGAAAATACGGTAGTTTAAACCTGATTAGTTTATTTACTAACTTGTGTTTGGACGACCTTATTATCCCATGAAGTCGGTGAGTTTGTGAGATCTTTGTCTTTTGTGGAGTCATTGAACGCCTTGTAAGGTTTGATCTGATTTCGATGTACCCATTTAGCAATTGGCTCTTTGCGGCCTTTGCTGATTTTGATTTCGTAGACGACTGAGGACACTTTGTCTGTTATCAGATGAGGTCCAGTCCACCTGGGCATTAGTTTGCGGGCGAGAGTTCCGGTCTCGGACCCTCCTTTCCCGGTTGCTGGGGCGAACGTATAGTACCAGACTCTGTCTCCCACTTGGAGTTCATTATGAGAGGCCTTCTGGTCGTAGTACGCCTTGCGTCCTTCAGCGGATTTTTCCAGGTTTTTCTGGGCGAAAGCAAAAGTGTTTCTGAGGTGTACATTCAAATCTTTCATGTATTGTTGTGTAGTGTAGGCTGTCGCCATGGCGGCGTCGCCTGGTTGGTACAACAGGTGTAGAGGGAGAGTCATTTGTCGACCGGTCATCATCTCGAAGGGAGAGATGCCAGTTGATGTGTGTGGAGTGGCTCTTATGGCCATGAGGACCAGAGGGAGTTTCACGTCCCAGTCCTTGTGGTTTGCAGCCACGTATTTCTTCAAAATACTCACCACAGTTCTGTTTGCTCTCTCTACTTGGCCTGAAGCCTGTGGGTGGTAGCCGACATGAAAGTTAGCCTTGACGCCTAGCGTCTTCCACAGTTCTTTCATCACTTCACCTGTGAAGTGTGTACCTTGGTCTGAGTTCACCCGAAGGGGAAGTCCAAACCTTGAGAATATATGATTCATTAACAACATAGCAGTGGTTTGTGCTGTGTCGTTAGGAGCTGGTAGGCATTCTACCCATTTGGTAAATGCACAGGTTACCGTGAGAAAATATTTATTTCCTCTAGAGCTCTTAGTGAGTGGTCCAACCCAGTCGATCTGGAGGTCAGACCATGGGAATGCAATGCCTCTGCTTTGCAGTGGTGCTCTGTGAAGTGGTCTGGTTGGCTGAAACTGGCCGCAGACCACGCACCCTTCAATGTAGTGTTTTACATCCTTTTTCATTCCAGGCCAATAGGCAATTTGTTTTAATGCCGTCAGCGTGGCTTTATCTCCTTTGTGTCCTGCAGACGGGAGATCATGGGCATGAACTAACATCACCCCCCTTTGGTCATGGGGAACCACGAACACAGGTGAGGACGTTGGTCCATGAGCGAAAGTTAGGATGCCTTTGATTAGTTTTAGCTGTTTGCGCAGCTGATAGAGGACTTTAAGGTCTGGATCGGAATCCAGTTCGTCTTTAGACGGAGTGTTTTTGTCTGGATCAGTCAGGTACAATATCATGGAGTTGATAGCAGGATCCGACTTCTGTAGTTGGATGATGTCTGGGTCAGTCAGTGCGGGTCGTACAGAGACTGCATTGTCAGCAGGTCTGGCTGCGGCCTGTGCACGTGTGACTGCCATAACCTTGACTGTAGGTTGTATTGACAGAGTCTTGATTAACCAGGAGGGGTCAAAGGACCATAGAGGACCTTCGTCGGCTCCTTCTTTGGCTAAGGAATCTGCAATGTCATTGTAATGCTTGTCATCGCCCGGGACTCTGGAATGACCTGGAACTTTCTTCCAGTATATCTGTAAGTCGTGTGATGTCACCAAGTGATCACATGCCATGAAAAGCTCTTTGTGTTTGACCACTTTTCTGTCGCTTGTTAGGAAACCGTTCTGTTTCCACACAGCGAGGTGACAAGCGAAACTCAAACGAGCATAGTTAGAGTCAGTGCAGATGACTAGCGTCTTGATGGAGCGTTCTACTACCATCTGGAGAGCTATTAGGATTCCTGCAATCTCAGCGTACTGAGAAGTCTGAGAGCCTAATTTGTAGCTGAAAGTTATCTGTTCTTGGTCTTGGAGGAGAACCCCTCCAACACCTGCCCTACAGATTTTGTCGCGGAGGAATGAAGATCCATCCACGTACAATGTTGTCATATCTTTGCAGATATTGTCATCAAAGAAGTGGTGATTCGGGTCTTCAGTTACTGGGGGTTTTACCTCAACCGGCGGCTGGGTGGCTGGTACATCTTGTGTACACTTTTGGCAGATTGCCAAGTCCGTCCCCAGATGTGACTTCTTGTTTTGACCATAACGTATGTCTAGGTTAAAACTTTGAAGCGCCATGAGCCATGTTGCAACACGTGAGTTTGTTACCACACCATCTCTAATGCGTTCGCTGTTTAGGAAAGTCACTGGCTGGTGTTGTGTTTCAACAATGATTTTCTGTCCACCAATGTAGCTGGAGAAATGTTTTACTGCCCACACTGTGGTCAGCAGAGCTTTCTCACAGTCTGAGAATCTCAACTCGGGGCCTGCCATCGTCTTGCTGGCGTAGGCTACTACACGTTTGTCTCTGTCGTGTATTTGGTACAGACCTGCACTTATGCAATGAGCTGAGAAGCCCACTTCCAAGTAAAACTCTTTGTTGTAGTCTGGGTAGACTAAACATGGGGCTGACTTGATCCTGTTTATAAGAGCGTCCATTGCCTGTTGCTGTTTGTCAGTCCAGACAAATGGAACGTCTTTCTTAAGGAGTTCAGTCAGTGGTTTCGCAAGGTCCGCATAGTTTTCTATGAACTGGTTCGAGTAGTTACACACACCAAGAAAACTTTGTAGTTCTTTGAGATTGGTGGGGACTTTGAGATTGTCAAGGCCTTGGGTGCGAGTCAGTTGTGGTTGTACTCCGTCTGGACCTACAAGTAGGCCAACGTAGTCCACCTTGGTTCTGCACCATTGGCATTTTGACAGTGATATCTTAGCACCAGCAGTTGTTAGTTGATTCAGAACGTGGTCGATCTCAGCCAAATGTGAGTCCAGTGTTGGCTGCCTCAAAAGGACATCGTCCACGTAAATCAGTGTCCCACGCTCATGGGCGTCTGGACATGCTTTGTTCAAGAAAATGTTGAACTCTGCAGGTGAGTTAGCATAGCCAAAGGGGCACCTAGTGAAGGTGTATTGTCGGCCGCCAAAAGTGAAAGCTAGTTTGTATTGGTCCTCGGTGCGCACAGGGATGGTCCAAAAACCAGAGGCGACGTCGAGGGTCGAGAAGTACTTACCATTGGTGACCTTGGGCAGTTCCTGTTGGAGCTGGGTCATTGGCCACCTTGATAAGGGAACTTGTTTGTTTAGCTTTCTGTAATCAATTGTAAGTCTCCACTTTCCATTTGGTTTTAACACTGGCCATAAAGGCGCAGAGTAAGTGCTGTTACAGTATCTGATGATACCATTCTTTAGAAGGTTATCAAGGATTTCCCTGATAGGTTGATGTGCTGCCAGAGGAATCTTGTACTGTCTGACAAATGTGGGTGGAGCTTCGGGCGGGGTTGGGATGCTCACTGAGTGGAGCGTGGTCAACCCACAATCCATTGAATCAGTTGAAAATGATTTCTCAAACTTTAAGAGAACTTGACGTAGTCTGTCCCTTTCTCCATCAGTTTTCAGGGCGTCGGCTTGGGCGACCACCTGTTCAATCTGAGAAGAAATTGAGAGGGGTTCTTGTTCTGTGGGGAGCTCCAATGAATCCCTATCTGTGTCATTTACCCTGTTTATAGGCAGGACACTATAGGTTTGAGAGCTTAGGCTGTCGTCTCGGTTTAGACCGACCCCGTAGACTGTGTCTTGGTCGACCTCATTGACAGAGACGAGAGCTATAGCCTGTTTAGGCTTTGTGAACAAGACTTGCCCCGTGTATTCATGCGGGATCAGGTATTCTGGGAATCCTCCCAGAAATGGAATGCTCAGTTCAAAATCATGGAAATCAGTGGAGATCAACCATCCTATTTTTGTGTATTTCTTGATCAGTACCGCTTCCGTGCCTGTGTTACACACAGCAACAGATGTGGTTCTGCAGTCGAGGCTCACTTGTCTCGTGGCCTCAATGGACAGTCCTAAGTTGTAAAACTTAGGAGACAGTTGAAAGTATGCCTTCTTTTGGCTAATAGCCTGATTAGCTATGATGTGAACTTCCACCATCTGGTTCATTGCCTGAGGTAGTACTGTGATAGATTGGTTGCAAGCAACCTCGCAGACTTCTGGTATGGTCTGTCCAGCTTTGAGATTTTCTGTGCTCAGCACAGGAGAATCCATCTTGGCTGTTTCCAGTGACCACAGTACATTGTCGACGGTGTCCACTCGGACACCCAATCTTACCAAAATGTCAGAGCCTATGTAGGATGCATGTGGTAAGTTTCGGACCACGAGGAACGGGTGTACCAGTTCTTGTTTGTTCCAGTTCAGGTTCAGGCGAATGACTCCAATTGCGGTCATTACCCGCTCACTTTTGGGATCAAGATGAAAGCGTAAAGCTTTCTTGGCTAGTTCTAGACCCAACTGTGGTGGGTCTCATCAGCAACAACGATGAGACGGACTACAGGAACGAGGTGAGCCGCCTGGCCTTGTGGTGCGGACACAACAATCTCACTCTCAACGTGGAGAAGACAAAGGAGATTGTTGTGGACTTCAGGAAGAGGGATGCCCAACATGCCCCTCTGACCATCAACAGCACCGCAGTGGAGAGAGTAGACAGCACCAAGTTCCTGGGAGTGCACGTCTCAAAGGACCTGTCCTGGAGCAGGAACACTGCAGCACTGGCAAAGAAGGCTCACCAGCGTCTCTACTTTCTCCGCAAGCTGAAAAGGGCTGGAGCTTCAACCCCCATCATGAGCACCTTCTACAGAGGTGCCATAGAAAGTGTCCTGACCAGCTGCATCACTGTGTGGTTTGGTGCATGTACTGCATCCTGCCGCAAGAGCCTCCAGCGCATTGTGAGAGCAGCTGAGAAGATCGTGGGCACCTCCTTGCCCTCACTGCAGGACTTACACAGCAAACGCCTCACTCGGAAAGCCCACCGCATGGCAGGTGATCCCACACACCCACTACACAGCTGCTTCAGACTGCTGCCATCAGGGAGGAGACTGAGGAGTCTCCAGGCTCGAACCAGCAGACTGAGAGACAGCTCTGTTCATCAGGCAGTCAGAATGCTAAACACTCTGCCTGCTCTGCCCCCCCTCCCATTTGAACTGCCTTAACACTAAAACTTTCTCACACATTATCACTCAACACAAAGATTTTAACACTAGACTCTGTGTCATCAAACGGGTTTTCACTAAACTCTCGGTCATGTGCTCATACAGTTTGCACTACTTCTCATACTTGCACTAATGTCTGTATTACATCACTGCCTATAATCATAATACTGTTTACATTCTCTGTTTACATTTATTAATACTGTTTACTTTTATTACTACTGCTTACATGTAATTACTACTGTTTACATTTATTTACACTACTCTAATATCTACACCACTGCTGGTACATATACAGTGTGCTCTGAACGGTCTTATTTAGGGATGCCCAATGTGCCTTACTGCATATGCCACTTTTTGCCTCTATAACAACATCAACTACTACCTCATACATATACTGTGTACATTGACTCATACGCTGCTTTGCCACTTTGCAAATGTCAATGCTAGAAACCTTTAGTTTATTTTAGTTATACTTTTTATACTCTTTTTTTATACTAGTATGCAAAAACTCAGGACAATATTATGTTCATTAAATGTTTAATGTTTTAGTTTTAGAGTTGGTGTAAATTTTCATACTCTTATACCACTATGCAAAAAACTCAGGACAGTGTTAGTTTTACTATTTTATGCTTATGTCTATTATTATATGTTTCAGTGTTTCAATGTTTAGATGTTTACTGTTGCACCGAGGGACTGAGAGAAACGCAATTTCGGTCCTGTGTATGTCCTGTACTGTACATATTGCAGATCTGACAATAAAGTTGACTTTGACTTTGACTTTGAACTGTTTATTAACCAAGGTTTCATAAAGAGCTTGGATGATTGCTGAATTATCTGTCCAAGGAGACAGAACAGCATCTTCGGTGTGGGATCCCTGGATCTCGACACCTTTTACTACCTGTTGTAGGTAGTGTTCAGTGAGTGCCGCTTGCCTCAGTTCGCAGAGGGAGCTCTCTTGTTGGGCCAGAGGCGGGTCCAACTGTCGAGTCTCATCTGCCTCACTTGTTTTTGAAGGTTCACTTACCGGGCTTATGCTCTCGGTTGAGGATACCCTCGTGCCCTCCGAGGTACCTGCTGTCACGCAGTTAGTGTCACCCCTTGGAGGCGTTTCTATTGGCAGTGGTTTCCTCACACTGGCCCACATTGTCTGTTGACCATAGTCTATAATCGCATCAAAGCGATTAATAAAATCTTGGCCAACCAAGAATGGGAACGAGTCAACCGTAGACACATATACCGGATGGTCTAGTGTCACTTCGCCAATCTGCATGTGAATCATGGCTATAGCAATTAGGGTTGATCTCGTCTCTGAGAGACCCTGCATTTCTATAGCACATTTTGTGAGGGGTATTTCTCTGTCAGTACTGTTAGTGGCGGTTCTCAGCTCATTGAACAGTCTGGCGGACATAATAGATATGTCGGCACCGCCGTCCAGGAGAGCATCATGTGTGAGGACCCCTTCAAGTGTAATTGACAGGTAAGCCTTCTTAGCGGACCCCTTTCTGATAAAGTTACACAGGAACCTCTTGGGTTTAGGCCAACGTCTCTTTTGACGTTCACCTTTTACTGTGCCATTTCGGATCATCTGACCCAACAGCTCAGAAGCAGCTGCTGTTGAGTCCGAATGTCCGGTCTGCGACAGGCCACAGTCGTTGGCGTTTGAGTTTTTCTCATTTTCTGATGAGGGGCTCTCGTAATCTGTAACGACGATGTCAGGGTGGCTGTTCGCGTCTGTGACAATGTTGTTATCTGTCTGCTCGGAGTGTTTGTCAACGACAGTGCTGCACATTGCCCCAGGCTGGTTATCCTTGTTTGTTTTTTTGAAATTTTCTACCATCAGACGTAGTATCTCTGAATCTTCTGCATTCATAGGTTTAGGGCCCTTTTTCTGGGACTTTTGAGATTGTTTTCTGATCTCAGATTGATCCGTCTGTGGAGCAGGAGGAGCAGGTCCACGGCTCGAGGGTCCCTTCAGGGACCACCCTGGTTTCGGGGGTCCCTTCTGGGACCACCCTTGGTTCGGGAGTACTTGTTGGGACCACCCTTGGTTTGGAGGTACCTGTTGGGACCACCCTTGGTTATATGGGTTACCTCTGTACCCATAATCTTTACTCTTTGGACGTGCACCCCCCTTTTGATCCTTGTGTTCACCCTCTGTGTTCGGCTTGAACCACTTTGGGTTCTTTTTCCAGCGGGCACCTTCATTTTGTGGTTTGTCAGGTTGAAAGATCTGTTTCTTCTCGCCTTTTATAGGATAGGGAGCTGATGCTCGCGTCCCTTCCAGCTCCAGCGATTGGGATTCGGCCTTCGCACTTGTGAACACCTCTACGGGTGCTCTGCATTCCGCGTGGGCCTCAAAAACATTTATGGCACACTCTTTCATTTCCTTGATGGTTTTCACTCTAAAGTTAGCTATCACTTGTACTGACAGTTTTATATCAGGGTGGAGATTTTTACCGAAAAGGTATTTAAAACCTACCTCGTCCTCCATGCCCGGATCATTGCGATTACCAAAGAAAGCCTGGAACATTCTCTGGTAATACGCCTGAGGATGTTCATTTTTTCCTTGCACGACCTTCTCGGCATCTGGATAGCCACCAGGCCCCATGTTGGGAGTGAACTCTTGTATAAGAGTATCACGCAAAAGATTGTAATCTTTTTTTATGGCGTCTGGTTGGCGAACAATGAAGGCATACACGTTCCAGTCTGCGGTGAGTCTGATCAACGTAATTTTATCATCAGCAGTAGCATTTGGGAAATTACTCAGTTGGAAGTCAAGGGAATCTAGGTAGGCCTTAGTGTGGATGGAACCCAACGGGCCTGGATCAAAGTGTTGAATGTATCTTGAAAGCTTTTGGATTTCAGGTATTGGAATAGAAAGTTGAGGACCATTGTTATTCCCATTTACCTGTGATCCCGGTGCAGGTGTTGTTGTTGAGTGTGCATATCCTTGTTCCGACTGACGGGTCTTAACAGGTACGATGAGCTGTTCTGCATCACCGGGTGGAGGTGGTGGGGGTGAAGGTGGGAAGCCTCGAGACTGCTTTGCCACAACATCCACCCACCTTTCCCTTTCTTTAAAAAGGTTTTCTTTAGTTAAGGTCAGTTCCGCCTTACTTACATTCAATTCTCTGCGTAAACATTCGATTTCAGTTTGCAACGTTGTACACTGTTCACTGAGTTTTTTGTGTTCCTCGAATTGAGTGCTCCCTTTTATTTGTTCTTGTAATTTATCATACTCAACTTTCAACCTCGTGCACAGGTTGTGAGCTTCTTCTCTTTGTCCCATGCTGTCTTTTAGTGTTTTAGACAGGGTCTGTACCTTTTCATTCTCTCTTTCAGACTCCACATACTTCTGTTCTCTGGAACGAATGCTTTCTTCATATGTTTTTGCTTGCGACTGTATATCAGTTTTTAAACATTCAAGCTCTGTATTTGTCGTTTCTTTGTACGATACGAATTTTAAAGTGGTATCTTTGTGTTTATCTTTTTCATCATCCAGTTCCACATCAAGGTCCCCGCTCCTTTCCATTTCATGGTCCAGTCTGGCCTTCAGCAGAAGGGCCAATTTGGCTAGACGTTCAGCGTTTAGCTTTTTACCATCTTTTTTATTTATACCTGTTGCTAGACTTTCTAACTCTGTGTCCAGAGTCAAGATGTCCATTGCTGCTACCTCATCACCATACTTTACGAGGGGTTTTGTAAGCAGTTTTAAGGCATTATCAACACAATCTGTGTCTTCTGAATCAGAGTCTGACTCCTCCTGCTCTGGGATGTTCTCCTCGTCCTGCGCTGGAGTTTGCTCACCTTCAGCATCCTTCAAGGATGAGGATGGTACGACGTCATCTGCTTGTTTATCCATATTTGTTTTGAGTCTGTAAAAATCAACAAACTGGTACATGTGGGTGTTATCCTAAATTTTTATTTTTATTTAGATTAACATTAGTGTTTTAGTTGTACACCGAAAAAGTTAAAACGTTAAAATGTAATTTTTAACTAAAGTGTACTGATGTGTGCACCAAATCTGTTTAAAATGCAGAGATGTGAGAGCTTAATGTGGAAATTTTTTGTTCTTTGATTTAATGTGAAAATCAAATAGAAGATGCTTTATTGAATGTTATTTTAAAACCTTTCGGTATATAAAATGAGAAAAAATTGTTTGTCTGTACCTCTGTTATTCTAAATTTTTTATTTAAAATAAACAGGAGTTTTGTATGTGTACAGAACAATTTTACAGGTGGTGTATCTACCATAAAAATGCTGACTTTTGTGATGTTTTATGAGAAAATTCATCTGTTAACGTCTTTTAACCAACAGGGGGCAGCTTCAAGTCTTAAACTTATCACGAGGTGACTGATTTTTTTTATTCAGTATTTAAACTAAAAACAACCTTTTAGAGTTAGTTTCTAGTGTGTCCGTGATAAGCACTCGAACCACGTTCTTGTCAGAGACAAATTTATGTTGTTAGACAGTGTAGATGGCTTCAAATGAGTTTTTAAACTTCTAGTGAAATCTCCGTTTGTCCTGTGAGCGTGAACTGCTTGTCACCCAAAGTGCACCTGGAAATGACGACACAAATAGGCGGGTCGACGCAGCGCGTCACCAGCTCTGCTGAGCGAGGCGGAGCTCGCTACACAGATACGTGACGTCAACCAATCAATCACAGCGTTTGTAGTTCATTCCAAGCATTCATGGTGAATGTAGTTTCTTACCTTCGATCAGTGCAGTGCCGGAAATGACGACAAAGTGGGTTGTTCGCAACAGCGTGCGTTCCCAAATCAGCGAATCAGCGTTCGCTACGAGAGTGATTGACAGTTCACAGCTCTCGTTCATCCAATCACAGCTCATAAACAAAACGTGTTGGACACGTCTCTGTAACGTTAGCTTAGCACAACAGAACACAGCTAGACTCTTAAACAACTCAACGCTTCAAATTAACTCCCCAAAACTCTGAAACATGGCAATCACATTTAAAACAGGCACAACTAAGCTACGCTCAGTAACCAGCACGTCAACTGTAACACGACACGGACTCCCTCAGAGCCGCGTTCAGGTCGGTTCCGTCCACTTTAAAGGAGCAGAACTCGGGTTTCAGAACCACTATCCGACAACGTTCTAACAGTAATATGCTTCTTTGACCTGCTCTAACATGTAAAATACCAGCACAGCGATCTTTTAGATGTTAAAGTGTATGTTTCATGTTAGTTTTTTGGGCAGAAACATAATATTTAGAGGTAATAAGTAATTTTGATAATCCTCCCTGCTTTCCAAATTAATACCAATAGCCTTACAGACACAAATCAGGGGGAAAAAAACTGAGCCTAAAAAAACTGCGCGGTTTTGGAGTCACGTTAGCCTGGTTTAAACCAGACCCTTGTCCTTCACTTCGCTTTGGACTAGGGTCTGGCATCTCTGCCATAGACAACGATTTCTCCTGGAGATTTTTGAATGGACCAATCAGAGAACAGGAGGCAGAGTTTTGTTAGTTTAGTCTGGTGAGGTCCAGGCTATTCAGATAAATTGCTCAGAAACCACTCGGTGGATATTTTTTCTGCCACCAGTGTGTAATTATATGTCTTTAATTTACTGACTGTTGGCCTAGATGAAACATTTGAGATAAAATTCGATTTTTTATCATTTATTTTCGTAGCGCACCCGAGGCTGTTTGGAAAATATCAAACCGAAACTATTTAATATCCAGCAGATTTGACCATTTCGTGAATTGATTTAGGAACTGTTAAGCTCAGGAACACTTCTGATATAACGTCAGCGGTGAAATATATTTTTTCTCAGCAGAGAAATAATAGTTTTTTACCTTGTTTTGATGAAAATTCGTTCGTGGCGGCAGCCATTTTGAATGACGACGTCAGTCGACATCGTTCAAAACTCCGCCTTCTGCTCTCTGATTGCTCAGGAACACTTCTGATATAACGTCAGCTATGAAATATATTTTTTCTCAGCAGAGAAATAATAGTTTTTTACCTTGTTTTATTGAAAATTCCTTCGTGGCGGCAGCCATTTTGAATGACGACGTCAGTCGACGTCGTTCAAAACTCCGCCTTCTGCTCTCTGATTGGTCCGAACAAAAATCTACCGGAGAAATCCTTGTGGGTGGGTGCAGTCCCAGACTGTGCAGTGAAGGGAAATGAGAATTGAGCGGAGCTGTGCAGGAAGGCGAGGGCCAGGCTAGAGTCACGTGACAGTGACGAAAGTAGAGGGGGCGTCATAGTCGGAAGTTGTTGTTTTGTATTGAGTTGTATTGAAGTGAAAAAGGTCCAATAATGGTCATAATGGTTAATATTTGTGTGTGCGGGGGTTGTTCGAACTCCAGTTTGTCTGGACATCGATTTCCTGCACCAAAAAAACCCAGCTTTCAGAGCTTGTGTGAGGTTTGTCCAGATGAAAAGGCAGGATTTCACCAACAGAAGCGTCACGACCAACTCTGTGATTTGACAGCATTTGTCAAGGAGGATTACATCGACAGCGACCTGAACGAACACAGGATTGACTTCAGAAGTAAGGACATGAATATAATTTATTAATCTTTTGATTGAAAGTGGTTTAGGTTAGGAGCTATAAATTCCAAAATATACAGAGCTAAACCGCAGCTAGGTCCACCCGGTTGCGTCTTCAAAAATTAATAAAAAATCGAATTTCATCTCAAATGTGCTATACAGGCAATCGTTTAGTAAAAAAGCCCTGTATAATTACACTCTGAAAGCAGGAAAAATATCCAATGAGTGGTTTAGGAGATATGAATGACTTTAGATGGAAGAAAAAACGATGCTAATTTTATGCTAGCGCGACCTTGTTGCATGTCTTCAAAAATTAATAAAAAATCGAATTTCATCTCAAATGTGCTATACAGGCAATCGTTTAGTAAAAAAGCCCTGTATAATTACACTCTGAAAGCAGGAAAAATATCCAATGAGTGGTTTAGGAGATATGAATGACTTTAGATGGAAGAAAAAACGATGCTAATTTTATGCTAGCGCGACCTTGTTGCATGTCTTCAAAAATTAATAAAAAATCGAATTTCATCTCAAATGTGCTATACAGGCAATCGTTTAGTAAAAAAGCCCTGTATAATTACACTCTGAAAGCAGGAAAAATATCCAATGAGTGGTTTAGGAGATATGAATGACTTTAGATGGAAGAAAATACGATGCTAATTTTATGCTAGCGCGACCTTGTTGCATGTCTTCAAAAATTAATAAAAAATCGAATTTCATCTCAAATGTGCTATACAGGCAATCGTTTAGTAAAAAAGCCCTGTATAATTACACTCTGAAAGCAGGAAAAATATCCAATGAGTGGTTTAGGAGATATGAATGACTTTAGATGGGCGGCCGTGGTGTAGTGGTAATGGCAGTTGTCTCCCGATCGGAAAGTTGGCGGTTCGACTCCCGGGACCCGCACCATGTGTCGTTGTGTCCTTGGGCAAGACACTTAACCCTGAGTTGCTCCCGGTAGGACTGGAAAGCACCTTGCATGGTAGTCTGCCGCCACCGGTTTATGAATGTGTGTAGCATTCAATATATGTGTAGCACTTTGAGATTTTCAGTAATGAAAAGTGCGTTATAAATTGAATTAATTATTATTATTATTATTATTTAGATGGAAGAAAAAATGATGCTAATTTTATGCTAGCGCGACCGTGTTGCATGTCTTAAAAAAATAATAAAGAATCGAATTTCATCTCAAATGTGTTGTACAGGCAATCGTTTAGTAAAAAAGCCCTGTATAATTAACTCTGAAAGCAGAAAAAATGTCCACTGAGTGGTTTAGGATGGAAAAAGTAATTGTTTAGGGAGCTAAGGCTAAAGTAGTTAAATCCATCAGTGGTGTAATTAATGCTGTATCTCTATATTTAGGCTATATGTAATATAAACCATTTTTAGCTTTAGGTAGTATATATCTAGAAGTTATTTGGCTAGATATTTGATGTAATAGTCAGAGATGACATACTTATGTCAAAACAACTTTGTAATCTGTCGCCTCCTCCTGGTGCGATCCCATATCTTTCTTAGCTAAAGCACAAACGTTCCCCTCCTGTGATGTCACTTCCGGTTTACCGCTGAGAGCACTATTTTTAGACAGAGTAGCGAGGGAAGACAAAAAAGGTAGTAGTAGCACATTTTATTTTGAGATATGATCCGTATTTTTGATGAAAATTGGAGTTTTAGACAGGTTAGGTTGAAAAGGCAACAACATGTGTTTAAAGTGAAAGATACACTTTAATTATAGCTTTCAGGCTTTTGACACGGCGGTCAAACAAAGCTTTGTACAGGAGTCTGTGTGAACTGGACCGGAACCAGAACCCCCACAGACCACGGGCTGACAAAAACCTCACCTAAAAGCTTCCAACAGCGTGTAAAAGAGTTGAACGAATAACAATCCCTCAGCCTCAAATGATAAAAACATGCAGAATCTGCCTGTCTAGAACACTTCCAGCCAAAATTATTATCCTCAGAGTTTAAAACTTGGATCCCCTTATGCAAACATGACGTTACAGTTCATGAGAGACCACAGATTTATCAATAAACTTTCAGAAAACTCGTACGGCCACCAGATGAAGGAAACATGAGGGAGACCATATATTGTGTCTTTAAACACATATAGTGTAGTGGACCTACCCAGGGTCAAACTAAGGTTTTTGAACTGTCCAGTGATGACCTTTACTGACCTCTCAGTAAAGCAAGACATTTACCACAAAATCATTCCATTAGCTGTAATCTGAGTCACATAGTCACCAAAAGAGACTATTTCTATCTTTGATTTTATTCTAATGTAATCAAAAGAATAACTTTTGTCATTTTCATGATATATGTTATATGCTGTTATTCTTTTAATATGTAGTATTACTGTGTTGCTTGACCAAATGAAAGTGTCTACTCAAAATATCTATGACAAAGTTGAATGAGGTGTCAGATTGACTTGCTCAGGAGTTGTTTTTGTTGAGTTCAGCTGAAACTCTCGGTAGCGTCGAGATGTCTCCTCTCTTTCAGACACTTTTCCAAAACATTCCTCTTTGTTATCTAAGCAGACTTGCTGTCAACCTTGAGTTTTTCACTTCACGTTTTCACACTCCTCTTGGCCCACGGACCAATGAGGAAAGTGTGTTCTAATCTCAACATTTTTGAGTAAAAGCGTTTGTTTGCAAGAACGCTTCAGAGTTTGGAAGGAACGAGAAGGTTCCTGAGTTTCTGGGAGCTTCAAAGACATGAAGACGTCCCAAAGAGCTGAATGAATGCCTGTCACCCGCCAAGGACAGTCATTCGGCTAAGGACTAAATAACAGGCTGTTATGAGTCCACTTCGAACGAGCGCAAGCTCAAAACTTTGTTTATTCCTTCCTGGAATAAGTTTATCTTGAAGTCAGAGGCCAGGAGCTGACATATTCTCTGATGACCAAGCGGAAACCAGGAGACGTTGAAACGTAAACTAGAACCAGTTTTGGACGTGCTGGGACTAAAGGACTCTGCGCATCTGAAGGCTGGTGTCATTTCTTTATCAGACTCGTCGTCGAAAGGTAAAGAGCTGTTTACAAAACGTACCTGGATTTTAGCAGAAGTCGGATGGAAGTGTCACTTTTGGTATCATGCTCAAGATAATTTCCTTTAAACCATCTCCCATCTTCCTCCTATCTTTTTCTCTCAATATTGGATGTTAAACATATTTAGTCTGAGGGCTCCTTAGCTTAAATAGTTTCCAGCTTAGATTGAGAGAAAAAGATAGGAGGAAGATGGGAGATGGTTTAAAGGAAATTATCTTGAGCATGATACCAAAAGTGACACTTCCATCCGACTTCTGCTAAAATCCAGGTACGTTTTGTAAACAGCTCTTTACCTTTCGACGACGAGTCTGATAAAGAAATGACACCAGCCTTCAGATGCGCAGAGTCCTTTAGTCCCAGCACGTCCAAAACTGGTTCTAGTTTACGTTTCAACGTCTCCTGGTTTCCGCTTGGTCATCAGAGAATATGTCAGCTCCTGGCCTCTGACTTCAAGATAAACTTATTCCAGGAAGGAATAAACAAAGTTTTGAGCTTGCGCTCGTTCGAAGTGGACTCATAACAGCCTGTTATTTAGTCCTTAGCCGAATGACTGTCCTTGGCGGGTGACAGGCATTCATTCAGCTCTTTGGGACGTCTTCATGTCTTTGAAGCTCCCAGAAACTCAGGAACCTTCTCGTTCCTTCCAAACTCTGAAGCGTTCTTGCAAACAAACGCTTTTACTCAAAAATGTTGAGATTAGAACACACTTTCCTCATTGGTCCGTGGGCCAAGAGGAGTGTGAAAACGTGAAGTGAAAAACTCAAGGTTGACAGCAAGTCTGCTTAGATAACAAAGAGGAATGTTTTGGAAAAGTGTCTGAAAGAGAGGAGACATCTCGACGCTACCGAGAGTTTCAGCTGAACTCAACAAAAACAACTCCTGAGCAAGTCAATCTGACACCTCATTCAACTTTGTCATAGATATTTTGAGTAGACACTTTCATTTGGTCAAGCAACACAGTAATACTACATATTAAAAGAATAACAGCATATAACATATATCATGAAAATGACAAAAGTTATTCTTTTGATTACATTAGAATAAAATCAAAGATAGAAATAGTCTCTTTTGGTGACTATGTGACTCAGATTACAGCTAATGGAATGATTTTGTGGTAAATGTCTTGCTTTACTGAGAGGTCAGTAAAGGTCATCACTGGACAGTTCAAAAACCTTAGTTTGACCCTGGGTAGGTCCACTACAATAGTGCCACCCAGATGTAACTAAAGGATTTTAACAGGGGTCAGTATTAAGCTGACCTCTTTATCCTTAATTAATCTACTTATTCAGATTGAATAGTAATTTCACGGATTCTTTTCTTTTTCAGTTTACCCAATATTTCTGTGATCTTTATGATGGATAAATAAACAAAGCCATTAAGTGACAGAGACGTTAACTTAGTTGGTATGCCAAAGACACTACCATTTATTTAAGATAAATCACTAAATTAACACCATTACACTTGATTGACATGATTTCACTTTCTTTCAATTTAATACGTCAGCACACTTAAATTTAACACAACAGACTTCAATACTGGATGTTAAACATATTTAGTCTGAGGGCTCTTTAGCTTAAAATAGTTTCCAGCTTAGAATTGAGGGAAAAGATAGGAGGAAAGATTTAAGAAGAATTGGGAGGTTAAGAGAGGAAGTTTATCTTGCATTTATGAAACCAGATGACACTCTTCCATACGCGTCCAGCTAAGATATCATCACACCTCCAGCAAGCAAACAGCGGCTCCTTTACCTTAAGACGTCCGCCTTGGTTCTGGTAAAGAGCTGTGATCAGCCTTGGACTGACGAGTCGTCGGTCCCGCAAGTCCAAGCTGGACTCCACACGTGTTTACCTTGTCGGTGTCGGTGATACTCGCTTTCGTCGGCAGAAGCCGTGGCAGTCGTGGTTTTTTGGCTCAAGATAACTTATTCCAGGAAGGGATAACAAAGTTTTGAGCTTACGCTCATTCGAAGTGGACTCATAACAGCCTGTTATTTAGTCCTTAGCTGAAGACGAAGGTCGTTAGCTCTTGACCAAACGTAACCCAGCTCTTTGGGAAAGTTCACATCTCTTTGAAGTTCCCAGAAACTCTGAAGCGTTTCAGCAAAACTTAGAACTTAAGGAAGGACCAGTCGAGGAGTTCACTTGTCTTATCACGACCCAAGGTTACAGCCAGCAGCAGAGAGAGATTTGTTTAGGAAAAGACAGAGCAAGCTGGAGCCCTTTTCATGAAAAACAACAGATTAACTGTCTTCTGACTTTCTAAACAAAACCGTCCGGTCTCTCTGACCCGAGACTTCAACTTTAACACAGCAGTGAACACCGTTTAACTCTTACAGAATAACACAGCTTAAAAGCACACATCATGAAAATGACAAAAGTTATTCTTTTGATCACATCAGCCTAAAATCAAAGATAGAAATAGTCTCTTTTGGTGACTATGTTATCAGATTACAGCTAAATGAATGATTTTGTAGTAAATGTCTTGCTTTACTGAAAGGTCAGTAAAGGTCATCTCTGGAACAGTTCAAAAATACACAGGTGTATCAAAGTGGACAAGGTCATGCCCACTACAATATTAACTTTGTAAGAACTAAATTATCAAAGTCCATGGCAGTACTGTATAAAGTAAGGGACTTGCTGAATGTAAAAGCTCTGGGTTTGCTATACAACGCAATTGTTGTACCACATTTAATTTACTGTGTTGATGTTTGGGGCACTGCTTGTAAAACTTTAACCCAGTCAATTTTCATTTTACAAAAAAGAGCTGTAAGAATTGTCTTAAGAAAACATTATTATCATCCTTCTAGTATTTTGTTTTATCAAATGAAATTACTTAAGTTTTATGATTTGGTGGACTACTATATTCTATTAATTATGTTCAAGGCTCATAATAACATACTACCACCACACATTCAAACATATTTTACAAAAAGGAATAGTGGTTATAAAGGGAATGGATATTTTTGTTAAACTGAAGTATCGAACTAGCTTGAGTGGTAGGTCTACTTCAATAAAATACGTTTATGGAATAGTTTGGACTGTGATATTAAAAAAGAGAAATCATTATTTTTATTTAAGAAAAAGATCAAGAATATGTTGTTAACAAGTTGTATATAAGTTTGTAAATATCTATTAATTATAATGAGTAATGTGACAAATTATGTTCTTTGCTATGTTATTTTATTATCATTGCTTGATTTTGTTTGTTTAAAAATGATTTGTTAAGAAGGGGCAGATATGATAAGATATTCTTCTTCTTCTGCTACGTTTTATTTTATATGTATTTTATTTATTTGAATCTGAATTTGTATTTGTGTCTTTTAATTAATATGAAATAAATAAACGTTTAAAACAAAAAAACAAAAACAAAATAATAATCTCTAGGGATGCACCGATAAATCGGCCGGCCGATAAATCGGCCCCGATTTCCTTAATTTGGGGAAATCGGTGATCGGCCGATCTTTAAATGAGAAGCCGATTTTTTCCACCGATCTCATCTGCCTCAGTAAAGGTTGTAAAATCCTGAAAATTTAGGGTGCATTTTGACCTTTTAACACCTGAAAATCGGGTATCGGCCAAAATCGGAATCGGCAGGTCAGATTTTCTAAAAATCGGTGATCGGCCAGAAAATTGAAATCGGTGCACCCCTAATAATCTCCTCTCTACAGGCAAGTACAATTTGTACAAACATAAGCATGCATGTCCAAAAACGCAACTTGAGGTAAGTTTTAATGTTGGATAAGTTTCAAAGTTAGAATTAAATCTTGCTAACACAAAGCATGTTTTTATTCCTAGTTTTAGTCAGAGTTAGTCAGTCATAGAGTTTTACTGTCATACATGCACTAATAGCATAAAAACAATATGCTGAAGTGGATATTAAAGAAGTGGATATTAAAGTGATTGATGGCTTCAAACATCTGCTAAGTTCATGGCAAAAACCAACACAGACATGTTCCTGATTTTAGTATTTTACATCGCTTTATAATGTAGCTGTTTTGTTTTTTAAAGTTTTTTAATTTTACTTTTAATTAAAATTTTATTTTTCCAGTTCATATGCTTTTTTATGATTGTCTACTGTTGTACTGATAAATATGTCCTGGAGGGTAAATGTAAACTATATCTTGGCTGCAAATATTCAATCAAGCAGCGAAGCAGGCAGTCTGATTTCAGTCAGCTGCACTCAGTCTGCTCCTCCTCCGAGACGGGCAGACTGAGCGCAGCTGACGGATATTAGACAGCCTGCTTCAGACTAAACGAGAGGAACACACCGCTGAAGCCAGGGAGCTCGAACGTCCAAAGTAAAACTAACTTTACAACAGTGCCTGGTTAAACAATCCTTGTGCTCTTTAATGTGGTGCTTTTTCAGATGTTTATTAAGTTTGATGTATTGTAGGTCGCAACGGAGCTTTCTTCTCTTGGTACAGCAGCTCTGCAGACATTGCACGTTGCTGTCTTGTGGTGTTTAGTGTAAAATACTTCCACACAGCGGACATGTTAAGATGAAAAGTTGGTTAGCCGTTAGCCACCAGTTGCATCTCATGGCCTATAATAATTATTTAGTGTGGACTCTCATGTGTCTGTTTAAATGTGTCTTACGACTAAATCTATGTCCACAAAGTTCACAAGGAAACGGCTTGTCTCCAGTGTGGACTCTCATGTGTCTGTTTAAAGTCTCCTTATAACTAAATCTA
>JBBPBX010007488.1:7814-23308 GCA_038048925.1 Garcialebias charrua
ATATACTTTTCTGTCAGATGTTGAGGGAAATAAAAAGCATAAAGAGCTCCTAGATGGTGATTAATGGCAAATATAATAATAATAATCATTTTATTTAAAAGCGCCTTTCAGGACACCCAAGGACACTTAACAAACCAATACAGTTCAAACATTATCAGTGACAAATTGAAATATACATAAAGATTATAAAATGCAAAATAATAAAAATACATTTAGTAAGGTTAATAGTCTAAATAACCTGCAATATCCAAGTATCAAAAAGTATTTCAAGTTTAATTAATATTTGTAGGGCAGCACTTAAATCAAAGTTTGCATGCTTTGTTCATGTTCTCAAGTAATTTTGCTGCAGCAGTTTGTGCAGTTCTCCTCATCCAGCAGTAGGTGTCCCCATCTTCATGCAGATCCAAACATTACATCACTGCCTATAATCATAATACTGTTTACATTCTCTGTTTACATTTATTAATACTGTTTACTTTTATTACTACTGCTTACATGTAATTACTACTGTTTACATTTATTTACACTACTCTAATATCTACACCACTGCTGGTACATATACAGTGTGCTCTGAACGGTCTTATTTAGGGATGCCCAATGTGCCTTACTGCATATGCCACTTTTTGCCTCTACAACAACATCAACTACTACCTCATACATATACTGTGTACATTGACTCATTCGCTGCTTTGCCACTTTGCAAATGTCAATGCTAGAAACCTTTAGTTTATTTTAGTTATACTTTTTATACTCTTTTTTTATACCACTATGCAAAAAAAAAAAAAAAACCTCAGGACAGTGTTAGTTTTACTATTTTTATGCTTATGTCTATTATTATATGTTTCAGTGTTTCAATGTTTAGATGTTTACTGTTGCACCGAGGGACTGAGAGAAACGCAATTTCGGTCCTGTGTATGTCCTGCACTGTACATATTGCAGATCTGACAATAAAGTTGACTTTGACTTTGACTATATTTTGTCATCATGTTTTACCAGCTATTTCAACAGTTTTAATCAATGATACGTCTGGGATCATTTACAATTTTATTAATTCTTACTCAGACAGCTATTATGCTTATTCAATATTCTGTTATCTCATCTAATTTGTTGAAAACAAACCATAATCATTACACTTCATGTGGGTCTAAGTAAATGTACTGTAATAGATGTACCCACCATCACCTGTGGCTTTCATCACTGATTCACCTGCTGTGGCTCTCATTGCTTGTTTGCTTGCAGCCACTGTCTCTCCAGAGGTCTCTTTGCCTGCAGCTGCAGTCTCCAGTGGCCTCCTCACCTGCTGATGTGTCCTCCCTGGTGGTCTCCTCACCTAACCTTTGCCTGAGTCAAAGAGGGTCCAGGTGGACGCCACTTCTGCCCATGAATGGACAGTCTCCTAGCTACCTGCCAGAACTCTTGCCTGAAGATGGATGGTCTCCTGGCCACCGGCCAGATCTCTTGCCATGTTCTGGATGGATTACTGGCCACCCCCTGATCTTCTGCCACATTCAGGACAGTCACTGGGCTACCTACCTGAGCATCTTCCTGCTTTGGATGGTCTTTTGGCCGTCCACCTTAACTCTTGGGTTTGAGTTTCTGTGTTCCTTTTGTATTTATGTTGCCCAGGTTCCTGCCTGCTAGTTCGTTATTCGTGTTTTGGTTCTTGTGTTTCCCTGTGTGCCCTCCATAATGTTTTTTCTTTCCTCCCACCCAAGTTAGATGTAGATCCCTACTCGGGGTTTTCAGGGGCCATTCCCTTGAGTAGGGGGTACTGTGGGATTTCTGAGTTTTTGTCCTGTCTTGTCTGTTTCCTCCTGTTTCATTCACCCCGCAGTATTCATCCTCCTAGTGTTCGGAGCCAGTCTAAGCCCAATCACCACAGGTGATTGTTGTTCGTCCTCATTAGTGTCTCTATTTATCACTAATATCCTATTAATATTGTGTTTTGTCATTTGTCTATGGATTGTTCTTCCTATAGATGTTGTGATCTGTCTCCCTCCATGTTCTCCTTCTAGTAAGTTAGCTGCCCTGTCAGCATCTTGTGTTGCGTATTTATAATAAACTTTATTATCATCACTAGCAGCCTGGTATGACATTAGAGTAACCTTTTTTAAACCCATAAAGGTTCTTTATTATTTTTATATTTGCATTTTTATATTTAAAGTTCAGTGAGAGGAGAAAATATCTTCATAACTTTAGAAAATATACAGTGCATTTTATTTAAGGTTATACAGTGTTTTTTTTTTACAAACTGGATGATAGTCAAACTTCATGTTTGGTATTTTTTTTACTTTTTAAAATTTGTAGTGATCTTTTGAAAGAATGTAATATAAAGTAAAATATTAAAGTTGAACATGTTTTAGATATTTTCTTTTTAATATTTTTAAATATACAGAAACAAAGGCAAATATCTTCAGTGTGTGACGTCAGTTTAAGTACTTCCTTATGAACAAAGACATTGTAAAGTTCTTTCCTCCAGATGAATATTTGATTTGATTGTTGTCAAGGGAGCAGATATTGTCATGTTCATCGATTTAATCCATCATTTGCTTTTTATGACACTTCATTCATAATTAAAAATGTACTAAATATATGTGTTAGGTCAACTAAAAAAACATTTGCCTAATTAAAATCTGTTAAATATTTTAATTTCAATAGGAACAAAAACAGGAAGTTACATCTCACTGAAGGGAAACTTGAATAACTTATTGCTCATATTTAAAATTATTCAAGAATATATAATGAAAACCAAATAAGCAAATATGTTTTTCAACATCTTTCTTTATTCTTTAAACACATATATAATAAATAACCATAAATATAATAAATACTCTTGACAACAATAAAACATCAGTAAAAAGAGCCAAATATAATTTTAGTGTAAATAGCTCAAAGTTTACAAGAGGAAATGAATGAATAAATAAATAAATAAATAAATACATAAATAAATAAATAGCTTAATCTGAACATTTACTCAGAACCCTTTCAGGGAAAAAGTCATAATGATCACACCATAGTGCTTTTAACTCTGTCAAAGATCTGGTGAACTTTTGCAGCAGGAACACAACCTTCCCTGATGATGGTAATGGTCCCTGTGAAAAGATAAAAAAAAAATACATTTTATGAGAAAAACTGATGAGAGATAAAACATTTTTCAGACTTTTAAAAGTTTTACCTTCATCTATCTTCAGGCAATTGACCACAGTTGAAGCAACACTTTCATTTGAGTCTCCATCACAGAGAACTCCTTGGATCTTGTGGCCCAGACGGCTGTAGTAAAACAATTTATAAACAGTTTAAACTTTGAGTTGCAAACAGGAAAACAAAAGTTGTACACTTTGTATGTGTACACTTGAACATCAGACACTTACTTGATGACCATGCTGTGGTGGGTACTGTCTGATTCTCCACTGGGATTGGCCGATGTGATCGCAAGAGGTCCTGTGATGTCACATAAGTGACAAGTCACCGTGTGGTCAGGGACACGGATCATGATGCTGTCTCTGGTACCAACACGGTCAATCGCTGGTCCAACACCTGCACAAGACAGGAATAAAAATGGATGTGAATACTGTGAGGAATTTTGTTACTAGTTCTTTACACTTCTTGTAGATTACTCCTTATTTTAGGTGGCAAGTTTTGGAAGTTCAACAGGAGCCTGGGTAGAACCCTTACCAAGTTGGAAGAGCCAGTCTCCTTTGCTGACGATGCAGCTGATGCCTCCTGGATACACGTTCCTCATAAACTCCCACAGCAGAGGACTGAAAGGAGGCTTGGCTGCTACCAGCTGTTCTACACTGGAAATACAAATGCATATAGGCTTCTCTGCTGGTCTGTCCTGGAGATGAACAAATTTAAGAAAACAATGACTGTTACATAAAATACATATAAATATGTATTTACATATATATTTGACTGAAACCATATTTTTCTTTCTTATACCATACCATACCAGTTTATTTATAAAGCACTTAAAAATACAGCAGCAGCCGTCCGAAGTGCTGTACAAGAATAAAAACAAGCACAAAACAATAAAAACAATCAATCTCAATCATATAAATATCGGTACATCACAAGTAAAATAATACAACACTAAAACAGAGATGTGAACTCATTCTGGTTTAAAAGCCAATGAAAACATATGTGTTTTTAAACGAGTTTTAAAAACAGATATTGATGGGGCCTGCCTGACCTTCAGTGGCAGCTCGTTCCACAATTTAGGAGCCAGAGCTGAAAATGCTCTGTCTCCTCTGGTCTTATAAAAGGTTTTTGGGACTGCTAAAAGCATCTGGTCAGCGGATCTGAGAGCACGTGATGGCACATAAAGTTGAAGCAGTTCAGACAGATAAGAGGGACTAAAACCGTTCAAAGACTTAAAAACAAACAATAAAACTTTAAAATGGATTCGAAACTGGACAGGAAGCCAATGAAGGGACATTAAAACTGGAGTGATGTGCTCACGTCTGCCTGTACCAGTCAAAAATCGTGCAGCAGCATTTTGTACCAGCTGCAACCGAGAAAGCGAGGCCTTATTTACTCCAATCAGAAGAGAGTTACAATAATCCAGGCGTGAAGTAATAAAAGCGTGGATTACTGTCTCTAAGTGGCGTCTAGAAAGGAGGGGCTTGATTTTTGACAGGCGCCTCAGATGAAAGAACGAGGACTTAACCATGCTGTTGATGTGACAGTCCAGTTTCAGGCAGGGGTCAATTTTCACTCCTAGATTTGTCACAATCGACTTTTCATATGGGGCCAAAGAGGAAAAATCAAAAGTGGTGGGACTGTCAGGAGCACTAGATCTAAAGACCATAACCTCGGTCTTTTTATCATTAAAATGAAGGAAATTAAGCGCCATCCACCCTCTAATGTCACCAAGACAGTCCAGAAGAGACTGCGTGGAGCCATTTTGTTTTACAGGAAAATAGACTTGACAGTCATCCGCATACAAATGAAACTGCACACCATGTTTCCTGAAAATAGAGCCGAGTGGCAGAAGGTAAAGTGAGAAGAGCAGAGGACCAAGGATAGATCCCTGGGGTACACCCCAGGGGAGGGCAGCAGATGCAGAGGTAAAATTATCAATCTTCACACTGAAGCTTCGATTGGAAAGGTAGGACCTAAACCACTGCAGAGCTGAGCCAGTGATGCCCACCCATTGCTCCAATCTGGCGATAAGAATTTCATGGTCGACTGTGTCAAAAGCAGCTGTTAAATCTAAAAGCACAAGTAAAACACAGTTTCCAGAATCCAGCGATAAAAATATATCATTAAAAACCCTTAAAAGAGCAGATTCAGTGCTATGGTAGGTTTTAAAACCAGACTGGAAGACCTCCAAAATTTTAAATTCATCCAAAAAGTCCTTCAGCTGGGTGTAAACAACTTTTTCCAATATTTTTGAAATAAAAGGTAACTTTGAAATTGGCCTAAAGTTGGACAAAGAGGTAGGATCAAGGCCAGGTTTTTTCAATAATGGCTGAACCACAGCATGTCTAAAATTGCCTGGCACCACGCTAAACATTAAGCTGCTATTGATCAAATTTAGAACAAAAGAGCCAACTGTAGAAAATACCTCCTTAAGAAAACAAGGAGGTACAACATCAAGGGGGGAACCTGATGGTTTCATACTGGTGACAATTTTCTCTAGGTAGGAGAGAGAAATAGGCTCCAGATGATCAAAAAGTGCAGGACAGGGGACCAGGATGGAAGGGTCATGGGAAGGAAAAGAAATACAAGCCCTCGTGTTCGTAACCTTGTCCAAAAAAAATTGAAGGAACTTATCACAAAGTTCTTTAGATGCTTCAATAGGAACCGGTTCATGTGAATTTAGGACCGTGTTGATTGTATCATAAAGAACACGGGGGTTGTGAGAGTTGGCAACAATAATGTCAGAGAAATATTTGGCTCTGGCTGTTTTTACAGCTTGTTGATAGCGACGCCAACTCTCTCTCACCATATCAAATGAGACTTGGAGACCATCCTTTCTCCACTTGCGTTCATTTTTCCTGCATACCTGCCTAATGGCACGGGTGTGGTCACTCAACCACGGGTCAGATTTAGGCTTTGAACGCCTAATTTTAATTGGGGCCACATCATTCAGAATAGTGTTGCATAAAGAATTCTTACTTTAATGTTGTAGATTTTCTCTATTGCCTGGGGATTCTTGCAGGAAGCAGCCAAAGCATAAACAGTATCTGTGGGAATACCACATACTCCCCCCTCTTTGAGTTGTCCAGCAATCTTGTGGAGACCACTGGTGAGACGGGAGCTGGCCACTGGACAGGGCAGCTCTTCAGATGTATCCTGCTTATGCTTTTCCTAAAATGAGTTAAAAAAAAAAAATAATATATATATATATATATATATATATATATTAGTTTGAAATAAAAAGAAGAATAACTTTATTGTTTTTATTTGTTACCTTTATGATTGGAGGGCCCATTGGTAGCATTCTCTGTGAGAAGATGGAGTTCAGCAGTGAAGCCAAAGTGCCATATATACAAATGATGGAAACCAGAGCAAGCATGGCCACTGCAAAAGAAGGACAAATAATGTTTTGCATTTTCTGTTAAATGGACACATATTTCTAGACTTAACAAAATCATTTGTCATTTGGTGTTAATTGACTTACTTTCAAGTTGGTATGGCAGTCTCTGCAGAGTGGAGAGAAGGAAGCAGACCAGAACAACTTCCATGATTGTTGTTAAAAACAGCAGAACCAGGTTCCTGTAAGCAGCTGAAAAAAATACAAATAAAAATTAAAATGATCCTAAACACAGATTTCTATATCTAAAAGCATAAGTCTGAACTTACCAATCAACATAAGAAAGGCATTAATCACCAGAAAAGCAATGGCCCCTGCTGTAAAACCATAATTTGCCTCAGTAGGGAGCTGAAGCTGAATACCTAGAATACAAAATATATACTGGGATTAGAACATTTGGTATATCAGAGAAAAACAAATCAGTACATTGATTTCTTCTTGCATACTGTACCTGCAAACCGAAACCATGTCCAAGTTGCCCACACAACCACATAGAAGGAGGAGATAACTGATCCGAAGCGGCCACCTCCTGTAACTTGGAGTCTGCTGACATAGACCTGGACAATGGCTCCAGCGATCAGGACCCAGGGGACAGTCAGATGAAGGAAAGAAGGATTCTCACTTGACGCATGTGAATGAAGAGCTGAAAGAGCTGCAACCCCATTTAACAGGTAAAACAGAGCGTCTGAGGTCTGGTCAGTTTGAGGCAGTGCTTCTTGTTCAGATCTTCTACACTTCAGTGCATTCTTCAGCTGCTCAGAGGAAACTGGCTGAGGTCCTACAGGTATAAGGACCTTTTCTGCAATGGAGTTTATGAGACGTGAGAAGGAGCAGTACACAGAGACCGCAGTGAAGAGAGAACAGGCTACACCAAAGAAGATGTAGTAACCCTGCAGGGGGATCTGAGGGATTGTTGAGACCGTGAGCAAGACAAACAGCAAGTTGTGGATCACTTCCAGGACGTCCATGTTCAGGCTTCCCACACAGAGAGCCAGGCCTGCCACCACAAAGAACCAGTCTCCCACCATTTCTTTCCTTCCAGAGACAACTTCACTGTGCTCCACTAATAGAACAGATGCCACAAACTCATCCCAAGCCTTGATCAGCCAATATGTGGCATGAAATCCAAACTTTGTAGTGTGGTAGCAATCTTGGCGCAAATGGGCATAGTAGCTGGACATGAACTGGGCAACTGAGATGATTGAAACCCACGCAACTCCTAATCCAAACGATTTCATGTACCCAAAGCTGTAGAAAGCAAAGATGAAGGGAGCAATGGAGTCACAGAAGAAACCTAAGGCCATGGGCTCTGCATATTTTGTGTTCTTCTTCTTCTCTTGGCCAGCGCTCTGGGTTTTTGTTGAGTTGGGAGTCCCGAGCAGGAGAACATTAAACAAGGGCGTCCCAAAGCCTTTGAGGACATAACGCTGAGTCAGACCTTTGATGAGCAGAACAGCTGAGCCATAGATGGCAAAGAGCAAAATGAGCAACTCGAAAACCCCTGAGACCACCAGGGCCCAGGAGCCTGCTACTAGAGCTGCTGCTTCAAAAATTAATGTTGCAGTGATGGCTCCAAAAACAAAAGGCATGATGTAGTTGACTGTGGCAGAGCAAAACGCAAGAAGAAATGACAGGAGGATGTAAGGGACCAGGCCAGCAATTGCTGACTCATCTATGGACAGGCATAACTGGCACTGAGGTGACTCATTGAGAGACACGTTACCAATCGTGGTAGTAAATGAATCATTCCCTGTATGTCCTGACACTGATGTTGTTGTTTGGTGGTTAAATAAGGCACCAACGTAGATTCTGGTAGCACCGTAACTACCCCAAAGAGCAGCGTAACCAATGAAGGCAGTGCCACTCAGGTGATCGTATTTACGAAAAGAAATCAATCCAGCCACCAGTTGACATATTCCACCGATCAGGATGATATGAACACCTGTAAGAAGCATTAAAACATGTGTAAGACATTTTTTATAAATCTTTACATATATACATCTTGATCATTGATGTCATGTTTTACCTGCCAGTATGTTTTCCACTCCAGCTGGTTGATTGCCAGTACGAGCTGTGTTGAAGTTCTGTAGAAGAACAAGGAATGCACTGATCCCATTTGATAACAAGCCCAACACTCCAGGTTCTCCATAGAAACTGGCAGGAAACCCATCTGAAACTGCCATGATGCTCTTGTAGTCAAATCACAGTCCTGATGAAAGTCCTTGTAGAGAAAATACAAATCACACAATGTGTATGAATTAATTTAAGTTTGCAGATTTTCTCTGTTGGGTTAAAATGTCACACTAAACTTTAAAAAAAAATATCTCAATCTATTTTTTACCAAGCCATTCATAAATGTCAAAAACATAAATTAATCAAAAATGTAACAAATTAACAGCGGATCATTGAGATACAAGAATTGACACTGAAGTGTAAAGTATGAATTGTGGTTTGATTTAACATTTTGACATGCTAAAAATGTAAGAAAGTTTGCAGTTCCAGAAAAGTTATTAATAGTAAACACATTATTTAAGATGACAAATTTCAATTTATTTCAGTGAAAAGTATAAAACCCCAATAGTTCTACCAGTCTAAGAAGTGTTATCTTTTCATGAGAGAAATTTTGATTATTGCAGATGAAAATACAACTAATGTACTGATTGAACTGTCCTTAAGTAGTCAGTTGACTAGTTTACATTTGTCTTTTAAGCTACCATGAAAATATACAACATCTTTTCATTCAAACTATTAACAATATATTTTCTGAGCATTTTAAAATGCTAGCCTGAAAAAGAAGAACTTTGCTATAAGTCTCATTCTGTTTTTTTTTTGTTCCTTTAACGCCAATATTTACAGAGTATGTATGAAGCTTTAAGTTTAATTTTCACTCATAAAATCTCTGACTCAAATGTAAAAAGTATTTTTTAACCTGTTTTAAACAACAACAAGAAAAATAAAGTCTTACTTGTTCAAGAGGCTCAAAAGATGAAGTGTTGAGTTGTTTCAAAGGAAGGATACTGGTTTGCCATGAAGAAAAGTCTTGGTTATATAGAGAAGAGGAGTTTTAAAAAAAAACTGAACTAACCAGCATCACCACATATATTACATCACTGTGATGTTTTTATGATGAATAACATGGAAATTTCAAACATGTGTTTCTTAACACTTCCTTCCTTGTTCCTGAAAGGCCAGGTAACATCACCTGTGCTATTTATAGTCCTCATCCTCTGGATCTCAAAGCAGCATCATTCAGAAACTCCACTGAGTAACAACAGAGAGAATAGAATATAATACAATATACTTTATTGTCCACTAGGGGAAATTTGTTATGGACTCAGGGGTGTATATAGCATTGTAGTAGCTGCCCAAACAGGCAATGTATACACAATTAATACAAATACAATTCATATAACCAGTTAAAAATGGAGACTACAAATACAACAGTAAAAAATAAATAAAATAAAATAAAAACAACAGAGGACACCAACGTTCTTGCACACCTTTCTGTTACAACAATGTCATTGTTCTCTGAGACACTCAGACTTTTTTATGTAACAAAAACATCCAGAGGTAGTGTTAAGCTGTCTGAAACACTCGGGACTAAGCCCAGCCCTTAAATGTTTAATTTTCATTAGAAGTTTGTAAAAAATTTAAGTAATTAAGAACAAAATTATTACAAGATATAGCATGGTTTGTCAAGGATGGGATTTTATAATGTGATATTCATTCATTCATTCATTCAACCTTTATTTAGTCAGGTAAATCTTATTGAGCCTCATGGGCTCATTTACAAAAGTGACCTGCTAAAACTAAAGAACGATGAACAGCAATGGTAGAATTTACTTAAACAATAAACAATAGAAAACGAGAGAAAAAAACAAAAGAGAGAAATACTTTTTTTTTTTAAACAAAGTATCAAAAAACTAGCGAAACATTATAAGGTAGATGTATAAAATCAAAGACAGGATATAAAAGTAAAAATTAGATAGCAACATTTGTATTCTACTTTTTCAATTTTCGTTTTAACAGCTGGAGGAAAAAAAAACAGAAATAAAGAACCTTGAGATATATTGTTTGTTTGTTTATCCATTTCATTTCAATTAAAAAAATACAATTTTAAGAAAAACAAAAACAAATATAAAATACCTATAAAATGAAAGGTGGCAGAAGAAGAACAACATCTTATCAATTATGCCCCTTCGAAAACAAAATCAAGTCAAATAATCAATTCAAGCAATACTCAAATAATACAACAAACCACAAAACTTATCACAATTATTCATTATATTATCTAATATTAACTGACTTAACTATATCTCATCTGGGAGTGGTGGCGCAGAGGTTAAGAAGGTGCGCTTGTGATCGGAAGGTCGCCGGTTCAAGCCCCGGTACCGACAACATCAAAGATGTGGGTGGGATAAGTGAAGTGGTCACACCTATCTCCACCCTCATCTGCCCCACTCTGGGCCCTTGAGCAAGGCCCTTAACCCACATCTGCTCCCCTGGGAACCCTAGATATCAGCTCTCTGCTCCACACAGAGGGCTGTGGTTGCTCGGTGGTCTGTGGTTGTGTCAGGAAGGGCATCCGGCGTAAAAACAACTGCCAAATCTTCATGCGACTAGATCGCTGTGGTGACCCCTAACGCAGGGAAAAAGCCGAAAGAAGAAAAAAAAAAAAAAAATACTATATCTCATCAGCATTATATTCTTGATCTTTTTCTTAAATACAAATAATGATTCCTCTTTTTTAATATCATTATTCAAACCATTCCATAAACCAATTCCCCTCATTAAAGTAGACCTACCCCTCAAACTTGTTCTATACTTTGGCTTAACAAAAATACATGTTCTTTTTAAATTATAACAACTGCTCCTTTTTACAAAATACACTTGTATGTTCGATAGTAAATTATGATTCTGAGCCCTGTACATTAGTAATAGAATAAAGTAGTCCACCAAATCATAAAACATGAGTAATTTCAGTTGATAAAATAAAAGACTTGAAGGATGACAACAATGTTTTCTTGAGATAATTCTTACAGCTCTTTTTTTGTAAAATAAAAATAGTCTTGGTTACAGTTTTACAAGCTGTACCCCAGACACCAATACAATAAATTAAATGCGGCACAATAATTGTATTATACTGTACAGCAAACACAAAGCCTTGTCAGTCAGTAAGTCCCTCGTTTTATATAGTACTGCCATGGACTTAGACATTTTAGTTCTTACAAAATTAATATGTTTTTTCCATGACAATTTATCATTGATAATTACTCCCAAAAACCTTACTTCATTTACTCTTTGTATCTCAACACCATCAATTTTGAAAAGAAATCCGTAGTTGACTTTTTTTTACTAAATATCATATAATTAGTTTTTTCAAAGTTCAGTGATAACTTGTTTGATTTAAACCAAGTTCGAATTTTATCAAACTCCATCTTCATTAATTCAATCATCTGATTCAAGTCTCTACTTGAACATAAGAAAGTAGTATCATCAGCAAATAAAACACACTTGAGAATCCCAGACACCTTAATTAAATCATTTACATTAGGGGTGCACCGATTCCAGTTTTTTTGGCCGATCACCGATCACCCATTTCTACAAAGTGTGACTTGCCGATTCCGATTTAGTTTTATAAGCAACACTGTTAGATGTTGTAAGGTCACAATGCACCTTCAAATTTCAATCTTATTTTGTTGAAAAACAAACCCTTAAACAATATTCTAGAATCAATACAAACTTGTTTTAACTGGTCAAAAGGTAGTGCTCTGAAATATAAATGACGTTTAGACAATTGTTGTTAAAACTAAAAACAAAATCTGTAAAATAGGTTTCTCATGCAAGCATTGGTCGATTTCCGATTTCCCAAAATTAAGGAAACTGGGGCCGATAAATTGGCCGGCCGATTTATTGGTGCACAACTAATTTACGTATAAAATAAACAACTTAGGCCCAAGCACCAAACCTTGTGGTACTCCACACGAAATACTGCACAGATGAGATCTAACATCATCAATCTGTACAAACTGTTTTCTGCCTTTCAAATAACTAGATATCCACTGTATGGCTAGACCTCTAATACCGTACTGTTGCAGTTTTTCAAGTAAAATGGTGTGGTCAATGGTGTCAAAAGCCTTTTTTTAAATCAACAAATAAACGTATACAATATTGCTTATAATCTATCGCTGTAGTAACCTGTTCTATCAATTCCATAAGAGCCAAAGTTTTTGAATTATTAGATCTAAAACCATATGGACTATTACTCAAGATATTATTTTTATCAAGAAATTTGTCCAATCTGGACACACATAATTTTTCAAGGAGTTTTGAAAACGGTGGCAACAACGATATATGTCCATAATTATTAAATAAACTTTTCTCACCATTTTTAAAAATTGGAACCACCTTTACAATTTTCATTTGTTCTGGGAATATGCCATTAGAAAATGATAAATTACAGATGTAATGGCTCTATAACATGACTTATTATCTCCTTCACAACCATCATATCCATATCTTCACAATCTCTGGATCTTTTATCAGCAAATTGTCCAACAACCTTCATTATTTATTCTTTAGTAGTTCCATTTAGAAACATACTGTTTACACAACCACTGATTAAATAACTCACATTTTCATCCACTATAGGAATTGAGGTTGCAAGTTTAGTTTCCGCATTTACAAAATAATTATTGAATCCATTTACAATTTCTTTATCATCATGAATTTCCACATTGTTTTCTACAAAATGTTGTGACAATCCCATATTGCCCTTGTGTTTATTTAGAATATTGTTAATTACTTGCCATGTCGCCCTCATATCACTACTTCTTCTTCTTCTTCTTTCGACTTTTCCCTTTTCAGGGGTCACCATAGCGAGTCATCCTCCTCCACCTCACTCTGTCCTCTGCATCCTCTGTCCTCACTCCAACTACCTCCATGTCCTCTCTAACTGCATCCATATATGAATGAATGAATGAATGAATATCTTTATTGGCAATTTATTGCACCAGGGTACAAAGTTCTGCAATTGGCGCACGCACCATCCGAAGAGGGACGTACGCACGGAAAGTTGCAGCAGTCTGATACCGCGCCACCACAATCAGATATGGAAAAAGGAAAACACAATAGGTATCATTTGTGATATTCAAAAAAAGAATCTATCAAAGTTTGTCTTAAGACACTCTATGATAAAGTCCCAAAAACTCTATCAGCATTAAGCACAACGAGACAAGACATTGTTGCAGGTTGATGACAAGCAAGGAGATCAAAGAGTCTGTGAGTAACATTCAGATAAGCACAGTTCAGCAGTTGTCTCAGCTTGGCGCCATCCGAGCGCACACAGAGAACTCTGGGGGAGGGGGGAGGTCAGCAAGGTCTCTCAGCTTTCGACTCCAGGAGAATAGTTTCCAGACAGCCTTCTTCTTTTCAAGGTCCTGCAGAAACCAGATTAGATAGTTCTTTTGTTTATCTTCAATCCAGGCCACAGTGTTCTTTTTACTGCATCCTTCCAAGTCCAGGTGCTGTTCAGGTCCAAAATCGCCGAATCATGTGAGGTTCCGAACTACGAACCCCCATCTGTGCCCTGATTGAGGCCGGACGACTGTAAACGAGTTCCAAAGCGCACCGCAGGTCCGCGGTGGTCTACCGCCGCTCCCATCGTGCGGTTCAGTTCGTACAACAGTTGGGATGAGGAGCTCACAGCCCGGATCAGAGAATCTTGCTGATCAGGAAGTTTGGCCAGTGCGCTGATAGCCGCCAAAGTCTTGCTCAGCTTCCAGTAGCAGACAGCTCCGCTGATGCCAAAAAACAGAGCAGCTGCCACCAATATCCCAATTATCCACAAATCTTCCACGTCTTCGACAGACAGGACCGTCAGACACATTGGCTGCCACTGGCCCCACGAGTCCATCATGTATCCAACAGCGTGCATGTCAGAGGGGCAGACTGCTTCTCCTGGCCCGGTCCGCTTCGTGGAAAAAAAATTATCTATAGAAGAAACAGCCCAATTAATTAAATCCATCTCAAATTGGTTCGAGTGAGTGCTGAAGAGTCACAGACGAGACAAAAAGCAAGCAGGGGGGGAAGGAAAACTAGGGAGGGTAGGAGCAAAAAGATATGCGAATTGCTTTGCCGAGAGCAAATTTTTGGTCTCCCTCTTTGTCTTTTTCCTGGCAACTGCATTTCAGATTCAGATTCAGATTCAGTTTATTATCGCCATTGTCAATGAACAGGATTCACAGACTAGGAATTTGCTTCGGCATAACGGTGCATAAAATATAAAAACATAAAACACAAAAAACATAAACCATAAAACATCAATACAATCAATACAATATTCAGTGAACAAAAACTACTAAGAAACAGCGCAATTAGAGTGGTGCAATCAAAATACAGTGATACAGTGATTCCCAATCAAAATACAAAGAACAAATACAAAATACAGCGACCAAGGCAAGTTATGAGGTAGCATGGTTATGAGTGTTCAAGAGTCTGACAGCAGAGGGGAAGAAACTGTTTTTATGGCGGGAGGTTCTGGTCCCAATTGACCGAAGCCTCCTGCCTGAGGGGAGTGGTTCGAACAGACCGTATGCAGGGTGAGAAGGGTCAGCTGTGATCCGACCTGCTCGCCTCACAGTCCTGGAGACGTACAGGTCATGGAGAGATGGGAGACTACAGCCGATTACCTTCTCAGCAGAGCGCACAATGCGCTGCAGTCTGTGTCTGTCCCTGACAGTGGCCCCGGCGTACCACACTGTGATGGACGCGCTGAGAATGGACTCGATGATGGCCGTGTAGAACTGCACCATCAGCTTGGCCGGCAGCTTGGCCTTCCTCAGCTGTCGCAGGAAGTACATCCTCTGCTGAGCCTTTTTGATGAGGGAGCTGATGGTTGGCTCCCACTTGAGGTCCTGGGTGATGGTGGTGCCGAGGAACCGGTAGCAGTCCC
>JBBPBX010007488.1:24686-65149 GCA_038048925.1 Garcialebias charrua
TCACCAGCCGGCCCACCTCTCTCCTGTACGCAGACTCATCATCATCATCATCCGAGATGAGCCCGATGAGGGTGGTGTCGTCCGCAAACTTAATAAGTTTTACGGAGTCATGGCTGGAGGTGCAGCAGTTGGTGTACAGGGAGAAGAGCAGAGGGGAAAGAACACATCCTTGTGGTGAACCTGTGCTTATGGTCTGAGTGTCCGAGACAGCTTTCCCCAGCCGCACGCGCTGACTCCGGTCTGTCAGGAAGTCAGTGATCCACCTGCAGGTGGCGTCAGGTACACCGAGCAGAGAAAGCTTGTCTTGGAGCAAAGCAGGAAGGATGGTGTTGAATGCAGAGCTGAAGTCCACAAACAGGATCCTAGCATAGGTTCCTGGGGAGTCCAGATGCTGCAGGATGGAGTGGAGGGCCAGGTTTATGGCGTCATCTACAGACCTGTTAGCTCTGTAGGCGAACTGCAGAGGGTCAAGGAGGGGATTGCTGATAGACTTGAGGTGGGATAAAACCAGACGTTCAAAGGTTTTCATGACTACAGATGTGAGAGCCACAGGTCTGTAGTCGTTCAGTCCTGTGATGCGTGGCTTCTTGGGGACAGGGACGATGATGGAGGACTTGAAACAGGCTGGTACATGACATGACTCCAGGGAAGAGTTGAAGATTCCTGTAAATACAGGTGCTAACTCATTAGCACACTTCCTCAGGGTGGAGGGAGTCACCTGATCAGGGCCTGCAGATTTGTGTGTGTTCAACCCTTTGAATAGCCTGTTCACCTCCCCCTCTGTAGCTGTGAAAGCAGGGGGTGGGGGGATCTCCAAGGTGGTTAAACACTGAGTGGTGTGGGGGATCATTTATAACATCCTTCTACCAATATACCCACTGTCCCTCCTCTGGACATGTCCAAACCATCTCAGTCTGGCCTCCCTAACTTTATCTCCCAGTTGTTCAACATGTGCTGTACCTCTGATGATCTCATTCCTGATCTTATCCATCCTTGTCACTCCTAAGGAGAACCTCAGCATCTTCATTTCTGCCACTTCCAGTTCTTTCTCCTGTCTTTTTGTCAATGCCACTGTCTCCAGACCATACAACATAGCTGGTCTCACCACTGTCTTGTAAACTTTTCCTTTGACCTTTGCTGACACCTTTTTGTCACAAATCACTCCTGAAACTTTTCTCCATCCACTCCATCCTGCCTGGACTCTCTTTTTCACCTCTTTACCACATTCCCCATTTTCCTGGACAGTGGACCCCAAGTACTTGAAGTCCTGCACCTTTGTGACCTCTGCTCCTTGTAGCCTCACTGTTCCACTGGCCTCCCTCTCATTCACACACATGTACTCTGTCTTACTACGGCTGACTTTCATTCCTCTTCTTTCAAGAGCATACCTCCACCTCTCCAAGTTCTCTTCCACTTGTTCCCTGTTCTCACCACAGATCACAATGTCATCTGCAAACATCATAGTCCATGGGGATTCCTGCCTGACCTCATCTGTTAGTCGGTCCATCACCAGAGCAAACAAGAAGGGGCTCAGAGCCGATCCTTGATGCAATCCCACCTCCACCTTGAAGCTATCTGTCACTCCCACAGCACATCTCACCACTGTCCTGCTGTCCTCATACATGTCCTGTACCAGTCTAACATACTTTTCTGCCACTCCAGATTTCCTCATGCAATACCACACCTCTTCTCTTGGTACCCTGTCATATGCTTTTTCTAAATCCACAAACACACAATGGAGTTCTTTCTGACCCTCTCTGTACTTCTCTATCAACATCCTCAAAGCAAAGATGGCATCTGTGGTGCTCTTTCTTGGCATGAAACCATACTGCTGCTCACAGATAGTCACCTCTTGTCTAAGCCTTGCTTCCACAACTCTCTCCCAGATCTTCATTGTGTGGCTCATCAACTTAATTCCCCTTTAGTTGCTACAACTCTGTACATCACCCTTGTTCTTAAAAATGGGAACCATTCATTCATTCATTCAACCTTTATTTAGTCAGGTAAATCTTATTGAGCCTCATGGCTCATTTACAAAAGCGACCTGCTAAAACTAAAGAACGATGAACAACAATGGTAGAATTTCCTTAAACAATAAACAATAGAAAACAAAAGAGAAAAAAACAAAAGAGAGAAATACATTTTATTTTTTATTTTTTAAACAAAGTATCAAAAAACTAGCAAAACATTATAAGGTAGACGTATAAAATCAAAGACAGGAACAAATCTGCATTGGTTTTTGCCAGGATTCATACAGATTCTGAAAACCATTTAGAGAAGTCAAGGTCGAGAGCTTCAGATCTTTTTGTAAGATATTCCATGAAGCAGGAGCAGAGTAGGAGAAGGCCCTTTTTCCAAGTTCAGTCCTCACTGATGGAACACTGCAGGTAATCATGTCCTGAGAGCGCACACTGTAGCTGCACTCACGCAAAGACATGTAGGAGGAGATGTATGAGGGCAGCAAACCAAGAAATGATTTAAAGATGAAAATGTACCAGTGGAAGAGTCTGCGTGAGGTTAATGATGTCCAGTTAACCAGTGAATACAGGGTGCAGTGGTGGGTACGATAATCACAGCCAGTTATGAATCTTAGTGCACCATGATAGACAACATCCAACATCTGCAGGGTGCTTGTAGGAGCATTCATGTAGAGAATGTCACCGTAATCAATGGAGGGAAGGAAAGTCACAGATACAAGGCGTTTCCTAACATTCAGTGTTAGACATGATCTGTTTCTGAAAAAGAAACCCAGTTTAACTTTCAGTTTCTTCACTAGGTTTTCCACGTGGAGTTTAAAAGAGAGATGTGAATCGACCAGTATACCCAGATATTTATAGGAATCAACAAACTCAATAGGGACACCATTTGAGGATAAAATCAGAGGAAGATCTGCTGGAACCGCCTTCCTACTTGAAAAAAACATCCCTTTTGTTTTATCAGCATTTAGGACAAGTTTGAGACGGAACAAATCTGACTGGATGATGTCAAAAGCGGATTGCAGTAACTGGAAAGCCTTAGCTACTGTTTTAGCTCGGCAGTAAACAACTGTATCATCAGCATAGAAATGTAAGGATGCATCAGGGATGCAGTGACCTACATTAGCTATGTAGATTGTAAAGAGGGTTGGTCCTAAAACTGAGCCTTGTGGTACACCATTTTTAACTGTTAAATAGCTGGAAGAAGTACCGTTATGTTGAACACATTGCCTCCGATTGGAAAGATAGTTAGAAAACCAACCGATGGTGTGATCAGAGAAACCGATTTCTGAGAGCTTATGACACAGGATGTTATGATCCACAGTGTCAAAAGCTTTAGACAGGTCTAAGAAAAGTGCAGCACAATAGTCCTTAGCATCCAATGCTTCAACAACATCATTCAGAACCTTCAGAGAAGCAGTTGTTGTGCTGTGTTTTTTCCTGAAACCAGATTGATGAAGAGGTAAGATGTTAAATGAGTCCAGATAGTTTTTGATCTGAGAGTTTATCAGTTTTTCTAGAACCTTGGCTAAGATGCAGAGTTTAGAGATCGGTCGATAATTGTTCAGTGAGGTGGGGTCACCTCCCTTCAGCAAAGGAAGAACAAAGGCTGTTTTCCAAGCATCCGGAATGGTGTTTTGGCTTATGGACAGATTAAAGATGTGGGTCACAGGGACTGTGATGATATGAGCAGCCAGCCTTAAGAAATAAGGAGGAAGACTCAGTGAGAAATTACACAAAGTTTTTCTTTGTTTCTTGCCTTTTTTAATAGAAAGTTGATGAACAGAACCCTGGGTGGCACAGTATGGGGCAGCTTCTCCATATGAATTATCTGGCAGTATCAAAAGCCGTTTGCTTACATGAGCATTGAAAGCAACTTGGGTCTAACTCAACCCATTTCACAATAAAACACCAGAGTAAATTACAGCTCAGTCAATAATCAAATAGACAATGACCGAACCTCCTGCTTTTACATTAACATTCCAACAATTATTTAGGAAGACTTTATCTTGTGAACAAAATGGAACCTGAATTTGAAATTCCAAAAGTTCAGACATTTTATTATTTACCCGCACAAACCATACAATGCAGACATAATACTGTTTTTAGTTTTCTACATTCGCCTTATAATCTAGCTCTTTTTGCTACTTTTTTGCCATCTTATTTTAATTTGTTAAAAAAAGAAATAAATATGTATGCCTCTTTTATAACTGTCTATTGTTGTCGCTGTTGTCCATTGTTGTTATCATTTTTTGTTGAAATCAGGTCTCTCTTGTAAATGAGTCCTCAAGGCTCAATGGGATTAACCTGACTAAATAAAGGTTGAATGAATACTAACAAGGGAAGTTGCAGAACAATGTCAGTCCTTATGCAGGAAGAGGCAAAAATCCTGCCAACAAATTGGTTATTTCATGTAATGTAAAGATGCCATTAGTTAAATTTCAACATGCAATAATTAACTGATGCATTGCATGCCACTCATGTTAAAACTTACATGTGGGACGACGGAGTTCAACTATATATTTTCTTTCCTGCAGCTCGAAGGTTTGTTCTGGTGTTGTTTGTCCCTTCGTCCAGTCTGCTCGAGTTGACAAGGTTGGATTTTTGGATTTGTGCACAACACCGGACATGGTTCAAAAGATTTATTGAGATATTGCTGCTGGTGGAGGTCTGGGTCAAATAACGGGTCCAATCGTCACAGTCAGGTAAGGGAGGGGCTCCTTCAGAGAACTGGTGAGGCTGACGTCATGTGCTGTTAGTGAGCTGCAGCAACGAGAGAAGATTATGCAAAGTGTAGTTTTCAGAATTGTCAAGGGGCAAAATCCAGTAAGGCAGGCAGGGGTCAAGAACCGTTGAGCAGAAATCCAAATCCGCATCTAAAACGGGATCTATGACGCATAGTCATGATAATAACTGTACCGTGTTTAGAGAGCAGAATCCAAATCAGGCAAGGGGTAGACAAGGTGAGGAATCCAGGAGACAGGCAGACAAAATTATGGCATGGACGCTGGGCATCTACTATCAAGAAAAGTTCGATAATCTGGCAACGAGTAAGTGAGAGCTTGAGTCTTAAATAGGGAGCAGAACAGCTGTATTAGATGAAGGCTGATTACAGAGGTTAAGCAAAATGGGCATGAACTTGAACAGTGGGACAAAAACAAAACATGAAGACAGGAAACTATGGCAGAGGGGGCAGAAACGTAACACAAGTACATGGAAGTAACTCTGTGATCCAGTTGAGAGAAACTAGATGTACTGTACAGTATTTATAACTCCGGACCAAACAAGATGACATAAAAACATATTTAATTTCTAAGTGCAGCAGCTTTTTATTTTGGTGGCAAATTTCCTCCTGGTTGTTCTTGAGAATATCTGCACCGCAGGAGAAAATCATTATACTTCTGCACTTCTCACATTTACTTTTAGGACAATGTATTTCATAATTTCCAACATAATTATACGCAAGAGCGGAAAACCTCTACCCGACGCACAAATTGACACCAAGGCTCAAAAATATAATACACTTTCTGTTAAGTGAGCTAATTTGTGAAGCTTTTCAGCTTTTAGGCAACATTCATGAGTCAGCTTCTGGAAGAGAGTAATTGGGAGCACACGAAGAGGGAATTACTATTCTGAGGTCTAGTTAGGGATTATGTGGGACAGCATGAACATGAGCTTGTCACAGTATCCAAGTGTCAGTTCAGGGTGCTTACAAACCTCCACTTATAATTAGAATAAATGAAAAGACACAGAAAAGGTACACGTAGGCACAAAAGAAGGGACTTTTTTTTTCACCTAGTCATGTATTTATATACACCTCCTATTTCATATGAGCCTGTTCGGCGTTTGTTGGTGAGTTTTATATCAAGATTACTGTATTGGAAATAGGGTGATTTCCCAAAGCGCAATGTATCATCCCGGCCTGTTCTGTGATTTTATCTGTAGGGCTGATGATTAACGTATGACTGCACAACTGAATCACTTTAGAGTTGTGTCACTGTCTGCTGGAAGAGATGCAAATTTAAGAAAGAAGCTAAACGAAGACCTTCTAAAGACATTTTGATGAACCATGATTGCTGTTTTCATTGTCCCTCACTAAATCATTGGAGCATTCATGGCTTAAGATGAAGATGATTCGTTTTTATGTTCTGTGAGGATGACACTACTTGATTAGGAAGGCTTAGATAAAACTGTCACACCATTTTGTGGGTTTTCATGGTAATCCTTTAACATAATCGGGATCAGATTTATTGACTGTCTGCAAAACACAAAGGGCCTAACTTTGGCAGGTGGTGTCTCTCAACTTGTACTGCATACTAATTATTCACAGGTATCACATGATGTATGCAGTATGCTGAAAATGAGCCTAGGCCTGTCGCAATAAACAATAAATCAATTAATCGCATGATTAATTAAAATTATCAACCTCATTTTCATTTATTGGCTTCATCGTTTTTCGTGTCTCTCTCTTTCTACTGAAGACACTGGAAGAGAAAAGGCTCAACTCCGGTACTCTTCACTGACCCCTCCCTTTCTCTTTTCTCTAAAAAATTGTTTTAACCATCTAAAGTCGCGTTTATGTATCGTTAAAAGCAGCTAAGCTGAGAAGCTAAGATACGAGCTTAGCTAACAAGCCGGCCTCGGGAAAAAACCTCCGTCTTGTCAAAGCTCCAAAATTCACAGTTGAAACCTGTGCCTTCATGTAAAAACTTGTTTTTCTCTGCAAAAAGAATCTGTGGACTTGTTTACTGATTTTTTAAATTAAAAGCTTTGTGTGAAAAATGCTACACTAAAGAGCTCAAACCACACAGAGCATCCGCCATTTTGAAAACCAAAAAACAGGAACGAGAAACAGCCCATGTCACATCAAGGGGCCTCCCTCCCATTTTTCTTAAAGAGGTACGCTGCTCACTCCCTCACTATCCAACCTTTAGTTCAAAAGATCTTATACTGCCATCCAGTGGTCAAAAAAGTACTGCACACAAAAATTAACAAGGATGCATGAACGACCAATACCTACATTCTTCCATGAGTGGGGTCAAAAATGACCCCAATTAGAATCAATGTGTTTTTGCAATGAATTTAAATGATGTCTTTAATTTTGGTTAAAGGCAGTTATATTTATTATATTTGGGTCAACAAAAGACTGATTTGACATTTAATATGGTTATTCATAACTTTTTCTAACATTTTTTCACACGAAATAACATCAAAAATCTTCAAAAATTATTGCTAGAATGTCCATCTGTCTGAAGGACAAAAAAGAGAATGAACATACAACCAGAACACTGTACACTCACATGTGCCCACACAAACATCTTTTCTCTATTCACTGTGTGCAGTTGTCACAAACTATTTGCTTTTTGCTGTGACCATTGCACACTGGAGTACTGCATTTCCTGCACCAATTGGTGGCTTTGCGGTCTTTGTTTCTTGGACACATCTGGCACTCTTTCTCTTCTGTTGGCCCTCTGTGCCTCTCTCCTGTTACTTGTTTGCAACTTTTGTCACTCCACATCTTCCATTTGCTTCAGTGATGTCAGTTGGTAGGTTCAGGGTACCTTGGGTTGTGTAGAAAACTTCCAAAGAGCACACACATTGGTACATTCCAGTTCTTCTCACTTCGTGCAAGAATGGTCACTCCAATGAAGGCCATGAGCTCCTCTTTGCTTAGATTTTTCCACTCTTTTCCTCTGCTTATTGTGACTTTTCTTCCCTCCATGTTTGTTCATGTCAACATCTCTTCTAATATACTATCCATCCATCCATTATCTTTTACCCGCTTCTTTCATTTTTGGGTCACGGGGGTCGCCGGTGCCCATGTCCAGCAATCACTGTGCGTGGGGCAGTGTACACACTGGACGGGTTGCAAGTCCATCACAGGGCCACATAGAGACAAACCACCATTCATTCTCTCACTCACACCTAGGGTCAATTTAGAGTTACCAATCAGCCTAACATGCATGTTTTTGGTCTGTGGGAGGAAACCAGAGTACCTGGAGGGAACCCACGCATGCACGGAGAGAACATGCAAACTCCACCCAGAAAGGCACACAGATTTGAACCAGGGACCTGCTCGCTGAGAGGCAGCAGCTCTACCAGTTGCACCACCGTGCTGCCCTTCTAATATACTATCAGTGATAAACTGCTTTCATGCATCTATTGGAGAGATGGTGCTAAACCCAGGTGCAGGCCCTGACTGACTTCTCAGTAAATTGTGGCTTGGTGTTAAAAGAGGCATACAGATTTTTAAAATAATTTATATATAATATAATATATAATACTATATAATAGGTTACCTAACAGGTTTGCATTTGTTACAAGGAATTATGAATACAATGAGTCTCTACACAACAAATGCAGTAATATCAGCTGGCTTACTAAACTAGTGTAATGTTAGCTAGCTTAAGTACTAACATTATGTTGTAGTTAGCTAAGAGTGTCTACTTTGTTGACCAACATGATATTCTATCACAGTAAAGTCATGGAGTTGGTAAATGCAGATAATACATGTACTTTGTATGCTGCTGTGTCAAACTGACCTCCTAGTGGTGAGACTGCAGGTATCAGATGTGTAAATGAGACAGAAAATGTATCTTGACAGTCACAGTTGGTAAGAATCAAAGGTTCCCAAAGAAAACCCTTGAGATTCTATAGGAAATGCTTGGGGTCATTTTTGACCCCACTCATGAAAAACTGGGGTAGTGACACAAAAACTGCAATTTCTGAAAATGTATAAAAACATTTTAAAAAATTCAAATGGCTTGAAGTCACAAACATGTTTTATGAGGAATACCTGGAATATGGAAGAGTAAAAACTTTTAGTTTCAGAGTTTTTGAAGAATAACAACCCTCGGGGTCATTTTTGACCCCACTTATGCATCTAAGGGTTAAATTTGACAATTACCATACTAATTGTTGTCAAATTTCAAACATTATCGTTTATCGCAATAATTTCTGAGACCCAGCAAAATTTGTAATCATGACAGGCTTAGTTGAGACCAAAACGTGTGAAAAAAAATACCTGCAGAATGCAACATTTCGTCCAGTACAATATCAAGGCACAGGTCATAAAAATCAGAAAATATTCAAGACTTTAGTCACTTTCTGGTCAGATTTAGACAGTAAATAGACCTTTATAGTTTTAGAAAACTGAATAACCAACATAAAAAAGAACATGGTTTGAACTAAATTACATTAGTTTTGTGTATTTTAGTAAGCTGCTCCCACAATATTGGAATATTACGTATTGATACAATACAATTCTATACAATAGGATAGATGCAATATACTTAATAGACCTAATGGATAAATTTGTTTTAGACTGTCCAAGTATCTGCCTATACAAAAAAAAAAAGATTAAATAACATAGAACTTCAAAAATTTCAAGTTATTTTTGTAGCTTATACTAAATCCTGAGTTCATATGGATACATTTATATCAGAGTCAGAGTCAGAGAGTCTTTATTGTCATTTGCACCGCATGTGGTACATGAGATGAAAACGAGATTATGTACACGAGGTCCCAGTTACATCCAACAACAAATGAAAGAGAAAAACAGTAATAACATCTAGAACTAACTAAGAAAAGCATCAACTAGTAATACACAGCTAACTAAGAAAAACATCAACTAGTAATACACAGCAGCACGAACATGAGTTTGTATGAGCAGATGGTCACAGATGAACACAGATGAATACAGCAACAAGAAAACAGATCAGCATCAGTATGATGTGATATTTTGCAGTGTTTATTTTTTATTTTATTTTTATTTATTCATGAGTCTAACAGCCTCAGGGTAGAAGCTGTTCCTCAGTCTAGTGGTTCTACACTTGATGCTCCTCAACCTCCGTCCTAAGGGGAGTGGGGAGAGATGATATGATATATGAATATATGAAGAGATGATATATGAAGAGATGATTAAAATTGACCAAACTAGGGAGTATTTACAGCCTCAGGGTGTGTGTCAGACTCTAATCTGTGTGTGTTTGTAGTAATGAGTGAACATGTGTGGCAGTGAGGCAAACTGACATGTTTTTTATAGACTGCAGCCATCACCGCCTGTTCTCGCTGCGCCACACAAACAATTCCACTATATTTGTTTTCTAAATGTTCTTTTGCAGACAGCTTGCCTCAACATAAGCTTTCAAGGAGCAAATATCAAACAGATTTCTTGCGAACAGTAACTGCAAGAAGTTTCAGTGTTTTGTATTGCACTTTGTGGCTGACATATTTTTTTAGAGGGGGGAACAGTAGCATTGATTTTACATGTATTGGCGTACTCCCACTCAGCCACTCATCAAACCCACATGTTGTATATATCTGCAGATAAACAAGCTTCATGCGCACCTGCTGTTTTGTTGCATGGAGTAATATCGTCGATGAGAGATTGGTTGTGAAAAGTTCACCAAAATTTTTTATTTTTACATTTTATTCCATAGGTATTCCAAAAGTAAGATTTAAAATTGAGATTTGCGCCATGCTATTAAATTTTCAGGCATCACTAGAATTAAATCACCAGCAGTAGACAAACCTTAGTTCAGCTGTACTTGCCCAAGTTGGCGTTTGAAAGACAGGTAATTGAACCACAGATGGGGTTGTGCCTTCCTCTGAATGTAAATGTATGGTTAGACATTAGAGACGATTAAGATGACACAGCCTCCAGTGGATCCTCGCATCTTTGTGATATGGAGGCTTGGAGCTAAGCCTGATGGTTATGCAAACTGGGTTTTAAAGTAGGCCAGCTCGTGCCTGGGAGCTGCCGTGCCAAATGAACTTCCTTGGTTGCTGTATGAAGCAGCGTTTTTGGAGGAGCCTCCTGGGAATCTGGGCTGTCAAGAAAATGAAGAAGGCACTGGAAATACTGCAAAAATGGAAAAATATGCCTGGTTTGGTTTAGCTTCACACTTCGTCGATGGGTGCAAATGATTTGGTTTTTCTTAGCTAAAGTTTGGCAAGTTGGTTAATTGTATTTAATTTTAATGTATTAAATTTTGTAGGCTTATTAAAAACTCATGATGGTAAAATGGTACACACAAGGCACACGTCCATGTGTTTGTCACAAGAGATGCACCAATCAATCGGCTGGTGTCCTTTATGACTGATTGATCCAACAACAAAAAAACATTGTTTGTCCTGGTTCATAAGTACTAAGCAGCATTTTGAACAATTGAAAGTTTTTATAAAGTTAGAATTAAAGTCAGCCATTTATATTTGCAAGGCATCTAAAAAAGTACAAAATCTACAAGTGATGAAAGAAAGTGGATATTTTAGAGCGATAGATCTCGTGCTCATATTGCTGTTGACTTAAAGAAAAATTCAAGCCCAACTCATTAAAAAAATTATTAAAAAAAGGTTTTAAAACAAGTTACTATGTCAAATAGTAAAGTTGTGAGCTTAATAAATATAGTGTAGAATTGCATCACAAAACTTTCCCTCCATTTCGACAGAAAGCAGTGGCCAGAAGCACTGTTTGCTTCTGGGTAGTGTAGTTCTTTCAACTGGCATTACAGTATAGGCTTATTGAAAAAAAAAATGGTGATGCCTGTTCGAAGTATTTTTTCGTTAACTTTTTACCCATACTGTTCAAATCACGTGAGTAATACTAAAGTTGACAATCATTGAAAAACTGCAAAAGAGCGAGTACGTGAAAGTTGAACCGCGAAGCAGCGAGAGGCTACTATATTGTATTATTACAGTCTTGTGATTTGTTGCACGTTTTTTTACTTGATTTGCAAAAATATATATATAAATTGATTCAAAAGCTTGATCTTGTAGATTCACTGAAATACTTTCATGTTGTTTTCCATTGCGTTTAAAATCTACAAAATACCTCATACATAAATGGACATCTAACCCAAAAAAATGGAAAAATTGCAAAGGAAGCAAGGTTGTTAAAAAACATAAATAAAATAGCATCAACATGGACAAGAAATGGATACATCTTTATCAAAACAAAGGAAGGGTCTCAGCCTAAAATGATAAAAGAGCTGACGGATCTGGATGAACACAGGAGATGAAAAATTACAAATCAATGAAACAACTCACACTCAAAATGGATAAAATATACAGTGAAATGAACAAATACATTAGAACATGACAACATACGAAGACTCAGAACCTAAAATATATAATGTTGAAAATGTGATTGATGCAAATTTTTTTCCTGTAATAAAAGATAGCGAATATTATAATGAAGAGCAGTTTAATGACATCAATATATCAAATGGAGTTCTCTCTATTATTCACTTTAATAGCAGAAGTATAAATGCAAACATATCCAAAATAACAGATTACTTAAAACAGTTAAATAGAACTTTTACGATAATAGCGCTGTCAGAGACATGGCTCAATGATGATAACACAAGTAATATTCACATCGAGGGGTATGAATTATATCATATGAACAGAAATAATAAAAGAGGTGGTGGAGTCGCTCTATTTGTCAATAATGAAATAAAATGTAAATTAAATAGTGAAATGTCAATAATAGTTGATAATATTATGGAAATGATAACAATAGAAATAATAAACAAAAACGATAAAAACATAATAATAAGTTGTGTATATAGATCACCAGGAGCAAATATAGAAATATTCACGGATAAAATCTTGGAGCTAATGGAGAAGAGTTTTAATAAAAATGTTTTTTTGTGTGGAGACTTTAACATTGATATGGGAAATAAAACAGATTCAAATAACATAAGCACATTTATAAACTCAATGTACAGTTTAAATATGTATCCATTGATATCAAAGCCAACAAGAATTACAACTCATAGTGCCACAATAATTGATAATATTTTCACAAATATAACAAATGGGGACGTGATAGGTGGTATCTTAACGACCGACTTAAGTGATCATTTACCAGTTTTCACAATCTATAAAAATGATCAAAGCATCACAAAAGCAGTCACAATGAAGAAAAAGATCATAAACACGTCAAAAAAAGTTTTGGAAAAATTGAAAGAGGATCTAGATAAACAAGACTGGAATGATGTGTATGTTGATGATGCGAACAGAGCATATGATGAGTTTATGAATATCTTGGAAGCTCTGTATGAAAAGAATTGTGTGCAAACAAATTACACAAAGAGAAATACGATTGATCAACCATGGATGACAAAAGGGTTGAGAAATGCTTGTAAAAAAAGAATTATTTGTATTCATGTTTCTTGAAATTGCGAAGTCAGAGCGCTGAAGAAAAATATAAAAAGTATAAAAATAAATTAGTAGGGATTATAAGGAAACATAAGAAAGAATATTATAGTAAATTATTAGATAAAAGTAATGGTGATATGAAAGCAACATGGCGAGTAATGAATAGTGTCCTGAAGAATCATAAAGCAAAAACTGGTATTTCAAAATATTTTGTAAAAGACAACGATGAAATTCATGATGAAAATGAAATTGTAAATGGATTTAATCAATATTTTGTGAATGTTGGATCAAGCCTTGCAGCTAAAATACCAAAAGTAGATAAAAATGTGATCCACTCAATTACAGGTTGTGCAAATAGTATTTTTCTAAATGGAACTAACAAAGAGGAAATAATGAATGTAGTAAAAAATCTTACAGACAAGAGATCAAAAGACTGGGTGGACATGGATATGATGTTTGTAAAGGACATAATGAGCCATGTTATTGAGCCGTTCACATACATATGTAATTTATCATTTTCAACAGGAATATTTCCAGATAATATGAAAGTAGCTAAGGTCGTTCCTCTTTTTAAAAATGGTGATAAATGTGTGTTCAACAATTATAGACCTATATCCTTGTTACCACAGTTTTCAAAAATTCTTGAAAAACTATTTGTAAACAGACTAGATCAATTTATAGATAAACAAAATATTCTAAGCAACAGTCAGTATGGGTTTAGAGCAAAAAACTCTACATCAATGGCTCTCATGGAATTAATGGAACAAATAACTACTGCTGTCGATCAAAAACAATATTGTATCAGTATTTTTGTTGATTTAAAAAAAGCATTCGATACTATTGATCACACCATTCTCCTTGAAAAACTGAACAAATATGGTATTAGAGGACCAGCATTACAGTGGGTATCTAGCTACTTAAAAGATAGGAAACAATTTGTACAAATAAATGATGTAAGATCTGACCTCTGTAATATCACATGTGGAGTTCCCCAAGGCTCTGTACTTGGACCAAAGCTTTTTATTTTATATGTGAATGACTTGGTAAATGTGTCAGGACTCCTTAAATGTGTACTTTTTGCTGATGATACCACTTTTTTCTGTTTAGGTGAAGATATAGAACAAATGTTGGAATTGATAAAGACAGAATTTGTCAAGATACAAACTTGGTTTAAAATAAATAAATTATCATTAAATCTAGAAAAAACTAATTACATGATATTCGGTAATAAAAAGAAAACTGTTGATGTTCCACTCAAAATTGAGGATGTTGAGATTTGTAGAGTGAGTGAGGTGAAGTTTTTGGGTGTTATCATTGATGACAAACTGACATGGAAACAACACATAAATTCTGTAAGAATAAAAATAGCTAAATCGATTGCAGTACTGTACAAAGTCAGAGACCTATTGAATGATAAAGCTCTGTATTTGTTGTATAACACAATCATTGTTCCACACTTAATCTATTGTATTGATGTTTGGGGGAATGCGTGTAAAACAATCACAAAGCCTATTTTTGTATTACAGAAAAGAGCTGTAAGAATTATCACTAGAAAACATTACCGTCATCCATCAAGTACATTATTTTATCAACTGAAGTTATTGAAGTTCCATGATTTGGTAGACTATAATATTTTATCAGTTATGTATAGGGCTCAAAATAATGCATTACCTTTAAATATCCAAATGCATTTTGTTAAAAGACAAAGTTGTTATAATCTTAAGGGGACAGAGATGTTTGTAAAACCACAATTCAGAACTAGTTTGAAGGGACGTTCTACCTCAATCCAGGGAATTAGATTATGGAATGGCTTGGAGAATGTAGTTAAAAATGCCAAGTCAATGTTTACATTTAAGAAAATGATCAAAACAAATGTGTTAAAAAAATATAGCGTAATGTGTATTGTATTAGTTAGAAAATTAGAAAGAGTTAGTCATTTTGTACTGTTGGTTGAAGATTATTATTGTTTAATCTGATTGTTGGAAAAAGTTGGTTGAAGATTATTATTGTTTACATGGTTGATTATTGTTGTTTAATCTGATTGTTGGAAGTAAGGGGCAGATATAATAAGATTTATTCTTCTTTCTGCTACCTTTCATTTTTTTATATTTTGTACATAATCATTTATGAGATTGTCTTGTACTGTTTCTTTTGTAAAAAATTGAACAAATTTAATAAACATAAACATAAACATAAACCTCAACTATCTGGAAGGAAATGATATTTTAGTGGCAAAAAGAAAAGAAAAGCGTGTAATATGATGCTGCCTTGTTGAATAATTTTTATTTTATTTTACTGTAAAAATATTAACAGCAGAATTTTTCAACTGAACATTGAAGGACAATCTTATTTTCTTAGAGAGAAATTGAATCTGACTATAAAATAAGCAACAGAATGGTGAAGGCTTACAAAAATTTGGAATTTGGAATCGGCCTAAAAAATTCTGATCAGTATATTTTTTGCTCAGCACTAATATTTCCAACAGCCTCTATATATTATGACATACACTATATAGCAGTGACTATTTGAATATAAAAATCAACTGTTTTTTGTCCAAGAATGTTTTTGCTTGCTAAAAATATTATGAAATCATTACTTTACCTGCATGAATTCTTTACTGCCTTTCTCATGTACATCTGACCACAGCTAACCAGAGAAAAAATGACTTATTGACAAAAACACTTGCAGTCTGAAGCGAAAAGCTAAAATATGCTTTTTAGACTGCTCTGAATAAAACCTGGAGGCATATTCCTTTTACACTTCCTCCAATTTAACACAAAGCCTGAGTGAACATTTCTCACCGCTGCTTCCAGCTGGGCCTTGCCTCCGCACTCATTTCACTGTCCAAATCCACCAGGGGACACATTCTGAACAGACTCTATTTTCAGGTGGAAATAGCTGTTAAACATTCAGGGAATCCCACACTTTACAGGCACAGCTCTTAAAAAGGACTGTTTTTATGCGACTCCAGCTCAATCGAAACACATGAGAGCATAATGTATGATCACTGCAGGCACAAACACCACAATTTGGCGCCCTAATCAAAGCAGGAGATAATGATCTTGAGGTGACAAGATCAGGCGAAGGAAAATCTGGAAGTGCAATTGTACTGAATGAGCGAGGGTTGGATTTAGGAAGAGAAGCGGAGGAGGCGGAAGAACAGACGATGCAGACCTGAGCGGCTGCGGCCCAACCCTGCAAAACAGGCTGGGATAATCAGGGTAGGGAAATGAGCCGAGACCCACGCAGTTTTAGCAAACCACCCCAGAGCGACTGATCCGATCCTGATGGATGGCAGTGCGTGGTGAGGCTGGGCCTCTGGGAGCGCAGGAGGAGAGGGACAGACTGAAGCAGAGCTGCAGGTGGTCCAGGTAATAAAGGCTACTAAAAGGCCTGAGGATAAAAGTGAAAATGTGTTTTTTTAAAGGAATTCTTAAAAAAATATTTCAGATGCAAAGCAGCTCTGCTGAAGAAAAAACAATGTAAGTTTTGTTTTGTTTGTCTTGGTGCAAAAACAGTCAGTCAATATAAGTGTGCCACAAACACATGTCTCCGTTGGCTGACTGATAATGATAATAAAATATAAGTTAAATACTCCTGTGCAGAATGTTGAGTTGAACACTGACAATGAACTTTCAATAGAAAGATTAGCAAACAGAAGAATTAAAAAAAGACAGGAACACCTTTACGATCAATGGAATTACAAATGTAATGAAATCCATCCATCCATCCAGCTTCTTCTGCTTATCTGAGATTAGTTCACGAAAGCAACATCCAGGAGGAAAAACCATACATCACCCTCCTCAGTAACACTCTCCATCTCCCCTTGGGGGATTGTTACGTCCACCAAGGGCACGACATATTAAAGAACTTGAAGATGAGGGTTCAAACTTTCAATTTATTTACTTCCTGTAACAAAAAGATGAAGAATAACCCCCAATTCCTGTATCCACCAAAAAAGACAAAAACCCAAAGTACCAACTTAAAGAGGGACCTGGTGAGCCGGTCAAACAGAAACAAAAGGTACCACAGCGGGCCAACCCTGTAATAATAATAATAATAATCTCAAAGTGCTACACACATTCATACACCGGTAGCGGCAGACTACCATGCAAGGTGCTTTCCAGTACTGTACTGTACAGGGCAGTCGAAGCCACTGATGGTACCAGACTAAAACTCGAAGAAGAAAAAAACACCTATTACGTACAAAACAAGAAAACTGGTCCCACCATGCCAAAAGTACTACAAAAATATACAAAAATCACCTCCAGGCTGAGGCTGCAGCCTACAGCTCCCGGTGAGAAAAAACAAGATAGGAATAAAGCCCACCAAAAATCAAAGGTCGGCCAGAGAGCAGTCCAACAAAATGAGCCCAAAAGGAGAGAGCTTCTGAGATGGAGAAGCTCCTAAAGGACAACCTATTTATGTGTGGGTGGAATACGCCACAGCTTAAAACAACTAAAGGTTAATTAGTTAACCCAAAATATGTCCAAAGGACAAATAATAACAAATGTGCCTCAGGCACATAACAGGAATGCTAAGGTGTTCCCAGGCCAGAAAGGTTATATAATCCCTCCAGAGCATTCTACGTCTTCATTGGGTTCTCCTCCTGAATACCCTCCAGAGGGAGGTGCCCAAGATGTTCTTTTTCTTTTCAGAGGAGCAGCGGCTCTAATCTGAGCCGCCTGATGGAGGAAGCTCATTTCAGCCACTTGTAGCTTGTTCTTTTGGTCACAACCCATACCTCATAACCGGAGGACAGAGTTGGAATGCAGATGGACTTTTAATGCTGAGTTTTACCCTCATTCATGCAGACTTCGCCTCTCTCCCCATCAGAACAGGACTTCCAGGTACTTGAACTCCTCTGTTTGAGGCAAAGTCTCACCCCCGACCCTGTTCAGAGCAGTCTACCTTATTCCAATTCAGAACCGTGTCCTTAGCTCAGAGATGCGGACTCTGATTCCAGCAGAATCCACTGCACGCTGAAGGTCACAGCTTAAAACATAACAAAACCAGATAATCTGAAGGGGACAAAACCCTGAAGTTCAAAACTAAGCTCCTTTCTCTCCCCGACTGCACCTTGAGATCTTGTCCATGATCACCACCAACCCTTAAAAATATATATATACTATATACACAAAGTATATTGAGCATGCATCAGGGTATTGAGCATGCATCAGGGTATATATCAGTTACTTATAAATTATGAAATATTTCAACTGTGCTAACCTCATAACTAGAACATGCGAAAATTATTACCATGAGAAAGATATTTCAGTATCGGAATAAAAATTTAATACATGATGTGTTCAGAAGCCATCACTTGATGCAAGAAAAAATATGTTTGGTACTTGGTGGTGTTAGCGTCAACGTTTGACATACAGTAGCGTTCTGGTTATATGATATTAAAACAAATACATATGTACAAATCAAAATCTTTGGCTGAAGCCACCCATTAAAACAGAAATAATTTAAATCTGTAGGTGTTCTGTAAAAAATAAATGAATTATTGCCTAAACAATCTAAAAATGCTAAGTCATTTGTGTCCTCTGGACATTCAAAAAACAAAACAAAACAAAGCAAAAAAATTGTAGAAACGTTTCGTCTTTCGTCCGAAAGACTTCCTCAGTCTGAGGTGCTGTGTTCAGCTCAGTCTTATAAATAGCACCCTCTCACAGTGTTACACAACCAGTTGGCTGATGACAGCCGAAACCAGCTGCTCACATAATAATAACAATAACAACAACAATGTGCCTCAGTACAGGGTACTGTACAGGAATGCTAAGGTGTTCTTGAGCATGCATCAGGGTATTGCCTAAACAAGTTATTAAATAATTAGATAGCTTTACCATAAATGACTTGGTGTGGCTAAATTTTGAGAAAATTACAATACAACTAATGTATACTTTAACATACTGTAAAACCATGAATTTAATAACTTTGCTTGAAAAGCTCCAGCTCCTCAGCTGTTACAGATAAAATATACTCAAGAACAATGGAAGGTGTTGTTTGTATCATTAAAAACAGTCGTCTTACTTTTTTTTGTAACTAAAAGAACAATATCTTAATTTATAAGGGTTGTTATATTTAATGTTCCTGTAGTAGATACTAGTACAAAAATAAAACGTGTTTCATTGTAGTGCAATGACCTAAAGGCTAGTTTGATGTTTTAGTTGGAAATACTGTACTTAAAGAAGGCTTGCAGCCTATTGTTTCTTTGTTTTTCTTCTTGTTTGGTGAAATTATTACACAAAACCTCTGTCATTGTGCCAAAATACATAAAACTGAGGAATTAAACTGTCTGCTGAGTAGACGCTCTGCACTTTTTGTATTTATTCAGACATGTCCTTATAAAGGGCGACACGGTGGTGCAGATGGTAGAGCTGCTGCCTCTCAACAAGAATGTTTCCAGGTTGAATCCTGGCCGGTGGACTTTCTGGGTTGAGTTTGCATGTTCTCTGTACATGCGTGAGTTTTCTTAGGGTACTCCGGTTTCCTCCCAAAAACATGCATGTTAGGTTGATTGGTGACTCTAAATTGTCCCTAGATGTGAATGAGAGAGTGAATGGTTGTCTCCTTTTATGTGTCCCTGTGATGGACTGGAGACCTGTCCAGTACTGTCCCCTGCCTCTCGCACAGTGACTGTTGGATATGGGCACATGGAATGGTCCGGAAAGGGAGAAGCAGGTAAAGATAATGCATGTATGGATGTCGTTATAAAGCACCACAGGGCCACTCTCGGTGAAGCGTTGTGTGAGACGAGACGTTATCAGGGAATATGAACTGATGTGCAACTCAGCGGGACTGTGTCCTAACCTAAAGTGGGTTTACAGCTGGGACATCAGCAGCCCTGAGAAATAAACAAGGCAGTAAACATTAACTACCAGAGGGATGGCCACAAGGAAGAACTTGTTTTTCTCTTCCATGAGAAGTTTGTCCAACTCTCCACAAGCAGCTGTCAACCCAGGTGATGTGAAAGAGGAAAGAGATGATCGTCAGACCGGTGTTTACAATTATGTCGCTCGTATGGCTTTTTTTTTTGGCAGAAGTACCAGTCTAATAGTCCCTACTTCAACTAAATTTATCAAACAAAAACCTATTTTGTCCTTATCTTTAAAGATGAAAATTAGATGTGGGGATAAAAACAAAAATCACTTTAATGAAGTTAACTGTCTGGCAAAACAAAAATATAAATCATTCTAAAATCTCAAACTCAGAGTAGAAGGACTGGTTGAGCTCCATTATTTTCCTGGGAGCGACAGACACACGTTTAACTGCAATTGCTCCTTAAAATATTTTTGCTAAAACCAGATTAAGCATTTCAGTCTTTATCATTGGTCGACCAAAATTTGCCACAACATTTGCAAACTGCATTTGCAAGAGAGTTTCCAATTTAAAAAAAAATATTTGCTATAATTTTTTTATTCTGTTATTGTGTTGTAAGAATTTTGAGAGTTAAAAAAAATAATGTTCTCAGCAGATTTTCTTTCTAAATTGTTGCATAGTTGTCACGGTCATCTGAAACTTGTCTCAAATGCTTCTCTATTTAGCTTTTGTCATTCTAGAGGCCTAGAGTTTTTTTTTTTTGCTGATACATTGTTTCCCCTAGTTTACTTCCTTGGCAGGGTTCTCACATGTCTGTATTCTAAGCTTTTTGTACCGGCAGTTTTCGAGCGGGGAATGGAGCGCTACCTCTGTAGCTTTTTAGCTAGTGCGTCTGTATTGTGCGCTGCTAGCTTAGGGCTACATCAGTGCCGGCAGTTGTGGGGGTGGTGGTTCGGCAGGGGTGGAAGTAACAAATTAGAAATACTGTACCGGTACTCACATTACTGTAATTAAGTAGATTTTTTTTGAGTACTTGTACTTTTATGAGCATTTCTTTCAAGTGTGTAATTTTACTCATACTAGTACAATTTGGACCATGTAATCTACTTCGCTACTTTTAAAATCAGAAGTCGCTACTGAGTACGGCCGCAATTTGAATTAACATTCAAATCGTTCATCTGCATCTTTGTAGCCAATAAGGCTCTCGGATCATGAGCGCGCCAATTACCTATAATGTAAGCATAGGCCCACTCTGTAAAGTAAAGTCATTTATGGATAGATGATTTGGAGAACAAGCCAAAATGGAGACAGAGGACAACATTGTCAACAAAGAAAATGATGAGGTAAAGGCTGAGGACGAGGCCCGTGGTCGTAGCTGGAGGAATGTTTCATGTACACAGGGAGAAAAGGAGAAAGAGTCCAGATGAAAACTTTGATTGATCTCTACGGTGATGGCAGCTTACAAGACTTCAGCATCTTGTCTCAAAAAACATATTGTGGTATACGAGGTTTTACAACTACCTATATAATAATGATAATAATAATAATAATGTCATCACATTGTCATCACTGTATGTTTCCATACAATGACAAAATATGTCTAATATTGCTGTTTTATTTGTTGTATGTGTGGGTTATTAGTTTGGTTAGGTATGCAAATATCTTAGATATTGTCACTGCCATCAGTTTGCCTAGTACTAAAATAAGACGGAGCTTCTGAGCGTCTGAGAAATGTGCTTTGAATGTAGTTATTATATACAGTAAATCAAACTGAATGCCTTCTATTGACAACACAATAAAACATCCATTGCTTAAAAAGTAGTTAATACGCTGAGTAGTTTTTGAGAAGAGTCCTTTGTACTTTTACTTAAGTATTTTTATTACACCAGTACTTTTACTTGTAATTGAGTACAATTTGAGCAGTATAACAGTACTTACTTGAGTATAAATTTGCAGTACCGGTACTCTTTCCACCTCTGGATTCAGTTGGCAAGGCGCTCTGTTCTGTTGAAAGGGTGGGGCGCCCTGCTTAATGGTAGGGGAAACACTTATGTGCACAAACTCCTAGCAAATATTGGTCCAAATTTCACCACATTTTTATTATCACATGATTCGGCATCATTCTAAATGCATTGTTGTGTAATTCCTTGCAATTTTCCAACCGTTTCCCAACATTCGCAGTGAGGTACAGCCTTTAGACACTTAAATGCCACTCTGAGAAAGGTTAACTTTTATTTCAGTATAAAATGCCCCCAGTGAAAATAAAAAGCTTAAAAGACCAAGCCTGTACTTTCTTTTTGATGGAGACAGTAAATATCATTTACACCCCAATAAATTTGTAATACAAAGTACCGTAGTTGTCAGTTTTCAAATGCCACAGTAAGCCAGTTTGTTGGAGTTAAATGTGCGTCTGTGAGGCCAGTGACATTAAATACAAGTCATATTTGGTGTGAAGTGTGTTGACTCATTAATGAGAATAATGAAAAGATGGTGCCAAAGGTTAAAGCAGAGAGGAGTCACAGTTAATGGCACGACAGAGCTGCACCGGCTCCATCTGAAACATCTGCCAAACAGGCGCCGCTTGGACGAGTCAACGGCACCATGATGAAAAGTGACCGATGAACATATCAGTGTCAGATTTCAATCCAGCTCATAATACATGCTGATGAATAAACCCATTAAAAGTTTTAGCTGGGCCTGGCTGATAACAGAANGTTGAAGCTGGGTGTCAATCCCTACTCATACTATGAGCACTACACATAACAGCTTAATACTTTTACAATAACTATTACAGTCAGCCCTGTTTGTCTGTTAGCAAAATAACTAGTGAACCACCGGACCGTTTCAAATTAAAACTTTCAACAAGTAATCCAACACAATCTAATACAACTGATTAATTTTTGGAGTCAACCTAATTGAAGAAGGCTGTCAAAGCCAACATATTTTAGAAATCACAGATTGGCTATAACTTTTACATGATTATTCATCACACTCTTTTTCAACTAGTTAACTAAGAATTACAAGCATTAACATTAGAAATAAATGTCAGATAACCAATGCCCACACACGTATACTCACACACAGTATGCATAGTGCTGTGCTTCGGTTAAAGACCTTGGCGCGTCTAAAGGTGGGAATGTGATTACCAGGCAATGACCTCATTATTCTGTGCCGGCGCCATGGTTCACACATCATCACAACATCATGGACTTCCTCTCTAATGAAGTCCCTCAACGACACAGCTTTCAGCTCCTAGACAACACCTCTCTGTGTTATACATTCCCACACACACACAAAGACACACACACACTAACACAGTCCCATAGTCCACTGTCCATGACTAAACTGTAAATAAATGGAAAATTTGCACTTAAACACATTTCCTACCACCCACGTTCAATAGGTTTGCTGCGTTTATGAAAACTCCTGCTCTTTCTGGCAGGTTTTCTCAACTATTTTTTTCCTTTTGAAATTCTTTGTGGTTGCTTGAGGTTCCCTAGATTTTTGAGTGTCTGCTGCTTAGATGAAAGCAGATGAAAGGAACATGGCTGGCTGGTTTATTGGGTCTCTCACTCTTTAACTGTAGATTTTCATTTCGCCAGTGGTTTTATTGCTCGTACGGTGATGGTGCATTACCACTTTTCACTTAAATGCGGAAAATATACCTCAGTAAAGGTCAGTTGAGGATATAACAGGATTATTAGCAGGTTGATGAACTAAACGTCTTGACAGTTGGAGGTTTTTAAAGTGGCTGGTTGGTTTGGGGCAAACTAATCTTCCAAATTACCAAACGTTCAGTCAACAGTTTTAAGACTTGAGCTCTTGCCAAACCTAGATTTAATTTGGAGGTTTTCTGTGTCGCAAAGGGCTGGTGCTGGTGAACCCAGTGGTGCAGGCAGGCAGGAGAGGACTCAGGATAATGTAAAATAAGAAATTTATTAAGAAAGCAAAAGAGCTGACAGGGCAGCAAGATAAACATGAATAAAAAGGAGGTACTTACATAACAGACAGATCATCACCAGTGGACATACGACAATGCCAGGACAAGGACTAACACAAAGACACAGACTTATATACAGGAAACACCAATTAGACCAAGTGATGACACCTGTGAGTAATCACAGATGCCAGAGAAGGAGACAGAGGATTCATTCATTCATTCATTCGACCTTTATTTATACAAGCTAGCCTCGTTAAGCCACGGGGACTCATTTACAAGAGGGACTTGTCTCACTCACACCCAGGGTCAATTTAGAGTTACCAATCAGCCTAACGTGCATGTTTTTGGACTGTGGGAGGGAGGAAACCGGAGCACCCGGAGAAAACCCACACATGCACGGAGAGCACATGCAAACTCCACCCAGAAAGGCCCCAGGACCGGGATTTGAACCGGGGACCTGCTCGCTGAGAGGCAACAGCTCTACCAGTTGTGCCACTGTGCTGCCAAAGGATGCAAGACAAGAACAGAACATAAGATGGGGCTAGATACTAGAAAAACACAAACCCTATAAAGAGAAACAAAGAATCTGGGGAACACGGTCATAAACACGACACCAGGGACAAGACCACAACTCCTACATTCTGTTACTTCTGGGGGTCTGTCCCATCTCATCTTTTTGTCCATATGTACAGACAATGTTGAAGAAGACAAATCATACACTGCATGTGTTTCTAAACTGGTGTAACACCATGGTGTACTGGAAATCGTTGTTTTGAAGTGAACAAATACCAGTAAAATCCCAAACAGGATTATGCCCATATCTCTTAATAAAGTTCTAGAAACTTTTTGTTGCTGTTGTTGTTTTTGTCTTTACGTACTAACCCATGTGTCTCTTTCTTTTTGTAGAGATTTAAAGATTGAAAACTTCCTCCTGGATGAGCATAACAACATAAAGATTGTAGGTGTGTTGACTTTAAAACTAATACTGATACAAAAGTATGAACAGTTTAGAGGTCCAATAATAAAACCTTGATGTAAAATGATGGTAATTCCCACAGACTTTGGCCTGAGTAACACTCTGAAGACTGACTCTTTGTCTCCGGAGCTCCTCAGTACCCAGTGTGGAAGTCCTGCCTACGCTGCCCCAGAGCTGCTGGCTCACAAGAAGTATGGACCCAAAGTGGACGTCTGGTCCATGTACGTGATAAAGCCTCACTACTGAAAGCTTTTAAAAATTTGCATTTCTGTATTTATCTCACAGTTTCTCTGTGTCTGCAGAGGTGTAAGCATGTTTGCCATGCTGACGGGGACTCTACCCTTCACCGTTGAGCCATTCAACATTAAACAGCTGCATCAGAAGATGGTCAACGGAGAAATCAGCAGCATCCCCTCTGATGTCAGCAAAGGTAGATGTCAGAGTGATGTCCTAAATTAAAGACTGCTTATTTGGTGTATCAGATTAAGTTGTGTGTTGTTTAAGCGATTGACGCCCCTCCATCTTCCTCAGAAATTGCACTTCACTGAGCTTTCAGCATTGAAAAGGGCCAGCTATGTTGCACCTCGTTCTCTTCCTTCAGGGAACATTAGTTATGGTGCACAACTTTCAGTTCCCTTCCAGTTCGGTCTCTCAGTGCAACATACTTGCTATGGGAATGTAATTCATTCACGACCTTGAAATGCTCAGCAAAATGCATGTGAGAACCTCCGTCCTAAGGGACGGGCATCTCGTAGCTGCTTACTACAAGGGATGCAGAGAGCAGATGCCAAGAGGAAAAAAGCCAAATGTGAGAGACATCCACATGATGTCTCACATGACCATTTATATATATAACACTAACTAGAGACAGCCCAAGCATGCTCTAGTAGCGTGAGTACTCATTGACTCCTGTTTCCCTTTGAGCAGGAGGAGCAATGTTTCCCTCTTTGTTTTTTTGTTTTTTTACGGCCCGACTGACAAGTGGAGCCCATCCTGATGTTGGAGATCAGTCGAGAAGAGGGGAAACCTTTCCATTATACATCTCCTAGGCTAAAAACATAAACATCAAGGGATACCCTTGTGAATGTTATTGCTGCTTGTGTCGGGACAAAGCAACCAAAGCCTTAGGCTTTCAGCCAGTACCTTTCAGGGGCCAGGCTGAGAGTTGCCACAACCCTGGACGTGGGTGTAGAAGTTGTCCACGTGCCTGAGTCAGTAGGTCCTTATGAGGAGGCAATTGCCATGGTGTCCCTGACAACATTGAGATCAACTCCGGGAACCACGGTTTCTGTGGCCATCTGGGAGCTATGAGGATCAAAGAGAGGGCTCCCCGTCTTACCCGTTCCAATGTCGCCCCGATCAGAGGGACAGGTGGAAAGGCGTAGTAGAGCACCCCTGCTGGCCAATCATGTGCCAGAGCGTCTATCCCCAACGGAGCATCTGTCTCCTTCAGGGAGAAATTGAGGTCACACTGTGAGCTAGCTCTACAAGCGAACAGGTCCACAGAGGCTCTGCCAAAACGTGACCATACCTGTTCCACGATCCGTGGGTTCAGGCTCCATTCCGATGCCAAAAGAGGCCCTCTTGAAAGGGCATCTGCTCCATAATTCAGATCACCAGGGACATGAGTCGCCCTAAGTGACAGAATTCTTGGAGCACACCACGTGAGCATCCTCCGTGTCAGATCGAGGAGGGCCCGGGACCTTGTCCCTCCCTCTCTGTTGATGAAGGACACCGTGGTCCTGTTATCTGATTTTACCAGGATATGATGCCTGGCAACCAGACCTTTACTGAAGAAGTACTTTAATTACAGGAATACGGCCAGCAATTCCAGGAAGTTAATATGTAATTTGGCTTCCTGCTCGTTCCAAAGGCCGCGGGCGTTCTGGTTCCTACTAGGGGTTGAACGAGTACATAATTTTTAACCTCGACCTTAACATAAAAAAACTCGAACGACGCTCGAGTAGCCGATGACGTCACAGTGTCTTATGATGCAAAATAAATAAATAAATATAAATGCATAAAAACCGTCTTTACAAAAAGAAAAAAAAGACCAACAAAACATTGGGAGCATTTATTATGCTCCTATCATTTATCATACTGCAGATAAGTCACAGGAAAAACAAAACTATTAGTTATTATTATTAATATTAAAAGTGAAAGTATACCGTGCGGCGCTGAAACCGAAACTGAAAAACAAATGGGGCAACACCGCACCACAGCCTGAAGTGCTGTGCAATTTAGGTTTACTTTTAGAGATTAATGTGTTTATAGGTTTTTTTAATAGGTCTAGAGAGATTAATATGTTGCTTTTGTTTGTGAAACGAGAGAGGAAGCTGCCGTGTTATATATGTGGCCTGCAATGCAACACCGCCACCTGCTGCCAGTCACAATCTACGGTGGTCAGAGAACAGAAAATCAACAGGAAATAGCGCATTTTATAAATTAAAAACTGTTTTACCTTTTTGACAAGACTGCCTGCTCCATTTACATCCGTGCGCACAAAGGAATCCATTTTGTGGCGTCTACTAAAAGCTAAAAGCTACCTCGCACGCTGTGAAATGTGATGTGATGACGTCACTACGGGTACTCGAGGTGGACAAAAAAGCCTCGATAGAAGTCAAAGCACTCGAGCTGTCGAAAACTCGGGTATTCTGTTAATGCACTAGTTCCTACAGATAGCTCCCCTTCCTGTTTTTGAGGCGTCCGTCGTGATGACTACACGGGACGACACCCTTCCCAGTGAGACCCCTTCCGTGAAAACGGACAGATCTCTCTAATGCCCCTTTTCCACTACCGGCCCAGAGCGGCCCAGTCTGGTCCGGTCTGGTCCAGTTAGGATCGGCTCACATGCACGGTTTTGTCTCCATTCACTATCTGCAGCCCTTCTGTGGGCGGGGTGTAGAATCTCACTCGTCCTACCACGTGGTGGCGGTAGTGTTACCTCAAGCTATTTACTAGCCACCACTAAACGTTAGAAGAAGAACACCCTGCAGAACCTTGTCTCACCACCTGTTGGCGGTAATGTCCCTTGAGCTATTTAATGCTCTGATCTTACTTTATAGACTTTTCAGCTTGTTTTAAACCCCTGTGTTTTCCATTTTGTTTCTTTATAATAAAGATTATTCTCATATATGCACAAGGTTCCTGTTAACATTGCTTAACACATTGATCACACTGCCCTGTAATCAGTTAAACTATTTTTACAGTAAGGTAATATTAAATGTTTGTATTTCATTAAATTTAAACGGTAATATTTTGTCAGGGCTAATTCAAAGTCAAATGCAAATGGATAATTTGGTTTAAACTGTCCCATAAACATTAAAAGCATGTTTCTTTAAACGTAAAAACAAAGTATTAATAATTAAATGTTTGTTGATCAGGAAACTCGTTTGGGCATCCAAGAACAGCTTCATCGGGGTTGACGGCGACGTCTGTGCATCCTTGGAAAAGCTGCTGCACCCACAACCCGACATCAGGATGGATGGATGGATGGATGGATGGATGGGTTCATGTTGACATCTGTGCATCCTGGCAAAAGCTGCTGCACTACTCATGACACGACAACAGGAAGGATGGATGGATGGATGGATGGATGGATGGCTGTTCAAATCTAATAATCTTTTTCTTATGATTCTTTAAAGGTCAAATGCAAATGGAAAATATTGAATGGTAAATGGAGCTTATTTATATAGCGCTTTCCAGCCCCCTGTGAGGAGCCCCAAAGCGCTTTACAATACCAGCCATCCACCCATTCATTCAGACATTCATACACCGGTAGTGGTAGCCTGCCTTGCAAGGCGCCATCCAGACCTACCGGGAGCAACTCGGGGTTAAGTGTCTTGCCCAGGGACACACAACACATGGTGGGCGGATGCGGGATTCGAACCTCCAACCTTCCGATCAGGGGTCGACTGCCATTACCACTACACCACGGTCGCCCACAATAATATTGTGTAATATTCTTAACTTCCAGTATGTTTTTAAACAAACACTATACTGTACACACTTAACATTGTAAAATATGTTTAGGAAATTATTGTTCAATGACACCACTTAAGAAATAAAATGTTTATTATGAAAACTAAGAAGTGAAAAAAGCACAAAAATAAATACTGCATCCACCTAAATGATTTTTTTCCTGTTGTCTCATGTGCTTCCTCCAGAAGACACAAGTTGATAAATTCTGGTGTTGACTTCTTCGTCTTAACTGTAAAAAAAAAGAAAAACATGGTTACCGGTAATTCAGTCTAGAAACTGTTTTATATGTAGATATCTTTTATAAGATATATGTAAGATATATATACATATATCAAATATCTCAGAAACCACAAAGCAGATATTTTTCAAACCAACACAGTGTAATCACTACATGTTTATATACACACTGTAAGCTGTTGGAGTTATTTGAATTAAAATTCGATTTTTAATAGACATAAGTGTGTCGACCTAGCTTTTTTTTTCTACTAGTATTTAACACATATCTTAGATCTCAGAAACCACAAAGCAGATATTTTTCAAACCAACAGAGTGTAATCACTACATGTTTATGTGCATACTGTAAGCTGTTGGAGTTATTTGAATTAAAATTCGATTTTTTAATAATTTATTTTCGAAGCACATGTGATAGGTTTGGAATTAGTCAAAACAAATCAATTTAAATCCAGATTTGACCACAACGTGACATTATTAAGGACTTGTTAACCTGAGGAACCCTCGTGGTATAAAGCAGCTATGAAATATATTTTTTAAGCTTTTATTTAGCTACATTTAAAACAAAGAACGCCGATCGACCCAACCCGCGCGTGCATGTGATGTGCATGTGTCGACCTACTTTGTTAAATCCAGCTGATTTGACCACAACGTGAAATTATTAAGGAACTGTTAAGCTCAAGCACCCTCTTGATATAACGTCAGCTATGAACTATATTTTTTAAAGCGTTTATTTAGCTACATTATAGAAATAAAGACGGCTCACGTGCGCGCGCGGGCGCGCGCGTGCACGTGGCGAAACTACTTTTTTAAATCCTGCCGTTTTGACAACAACGTGGAATTATTAAGGAATAGTTCGGCTTAAGACACATGTGTGCTGTAATTTTTAATACAAATAATTGTTTTTACCATGTTAATCTTGTAAAGTCCTTCGGTGTTTGCTCCCTCACGGCAGCCACTTCCTCAAACTCAGTCCAGCCTCCTCCTCACGGTTCGGGTCCAGCCGGCCTCGGACCTGCTCTGAGATGAGTCCGGAATCTTGGCGCGGCGCCGCGCATCTGTTAGGTGGAAATGCTCTCCAACGCGCGCTTGGCACGCAAATATGACGTCACATCCGAGCCGGGCCACCAAGTGGAAAAGGGGCATAAGGTTCCAGGGCCTTTAGACACTCTGGGTCTTTCTTAAACTTTTCTGCTTGTTTAGGCAGAGCGGGTTGTATTTGTTGGTTAAACCATACCTGCATGGCCCGCATTTTCAGTAATGCACGTGACACACAAGGATTGGATGTCGCCAAGAGGCCCAGCAGGCGTTGGCACGTTTTCACAGGGACCTGATGATCCAGTTTAAATTTTCCCAGGCAATGGCGAATGGAGGAAACTCTTTCCTTCGAGAGCCATGCCCTGTATTGGACAGTGTCAATCTGTACACCCAGAAATACGGTAACCTGTGACGGGTCAGATCGCTTTTCTGTAGGTTTATGACAAAACCGAGAGACTCCAGGTGAGAGATCACCTTAAGGGAGTGTGACAGCGCCTGCCTTCTGCTTCCAGCCAGAATTAGCAGGTCGTCCAGGTAATTCAAGACCCTGAGTCCTTGATTCCTAAGAGGGGTCAGGGCTGCATCCAGACATTTAGTAAATGTACGCGGAGCAGTCTTTAAACCGAAGGGTAAGGCTTTGAATTCATAAGCGTTTCCTTCTAATGCAAAACGGAGGAACTTTCTGTGTCTCCTCCACACGCCTATATGGAAATAGGCATCTTTCAAATCCATTGTACATGCGTAGTCTCCTGGTCTCACAGACTGGAGAACTTGCCGCAGTGTAAGCATCCTGAACTTGAAAGTTTTAATTCTTTTATTGAGAGTCCTGAGATCCAGAATCGGTCTCAAGGAACTGTCCTTTTTGGGCACCAGGAAGTACTTGCTGTAGTGTCCGGAGCGTAGATTACATCCTGAGACCAAACTAATCACTCCCTTTTTCAGCATCGTTGAAACTTCCTCCCTCAGCACGTGCGCGCGTGCAGGGTTGATCTTAGATTGCAACACCCCTGAGAAACGGGGCGGTCTCTTTGAGAACTGCAACTTGAGCCCGTGACGTATTGTTGTCATGACCCAATCATTTGGTAGACACGCCTCCCAAGCCTGCGCATGCGCGCTGAGCCTGGATGGCATGTTGAATTGCTGCTCCTCGTGTTTCAGGTCTAAGGGGGTGACCTTTGACCCCTCTCGCGCCTTTTCGAGCAGGTTGCTCGGCCCAACAGAAGATATCGCGAGATCAGGCCGTCTCCGGCGAATCTCGTGTATCTCGCTGTGGTTCATAGTTCGACCATGAGGTCTGGGTTTTATAAAAATGGGACTTGAGTCAAGAACCAGGGCAGTCTGTGCTTTGGTACTTTTATTTTTGTACATGTCTGAAACAGCGTCTGTGTTGTTTACATATACAGTAGGCGAGTCATGTTTGGTGCGCACACACATGTCACCAGCTCCTCGTGGTTGTCTACGAGCAGAGACTGGGATCAGAAAGTTAGGTTCCCGTACCTCGTGGGCGGGCGAACCTGTAAAATTATCAGTTCGTCCTGGTTCATCAGGTCCGAAACTGGTTTCCGTAGGAAGAGGTCGAAGCAGCACTCGGACGGTACTACGAAGCCTCACAGTCCCCAGCGGGTCTCTTTCGTGGGAGACCACGCGTGTTTTCCATTGGTGGGGCAAATTTTTTCCTTGGCAAACCCTCGCGGAGGGCATCCGCTTGTTTGCATCTTTGTTCCATCCTTGTCTGGACACGTTCCAGGGCTCTCCCAAAGAGTCCCGTCGACTCGATCGGGTGCTGTAGGAAGGTGGACCTCTGGTTTTCCGGGAGGTCCGACAGTGTTAGCCAAATATGGCGCTGGGTGACAACTATTTCTGCCATTGCTTTGCCTTGGGAAATAGCTACTGTCTCCATCATGCTGAGCACGAGGTCAGAGGCACGGCGGGCCTCCTCTATGGCCTCGGTTGCGGCTTGCTCGTCTTTTGTTACCTGGATATCCTGTAGTTTTTCTGCCAGGTAAGCCTGTACCATGCTCGACATATTCATTGCGCGAGCCAGGAGGCCTTGGGCCTTGTAGCACTTCTCGAGTTGTTTCTCCGAAGCGCGACAGGCTTTGCTGGGCAGCGTTGGTTTCATCCACATGGCTGTGGGGGCCAGGTGAGCCGCCAGAGACTCCTCTATCGGGGGTGCGCTGGCAAGACCCAGAGCCTCCATTCCCGTGACATCCAAGAGTCGGGACAATGGCAGCATGATGGGAGCCCTGGGTTCTGCCCAGGAGCGTTTGAGTTCCGTTAGAAAGTCTGGAAAAATTGGCATTTTCTGCAACGTTGTCGGTTGCTTAGCGTAGAAATAGTTTCCCACCAGCCTCGTAGCCTGTTGGTGAGGCGTGGGGTCCGGCCACGTGACCTGCAGGGCATCAACAGCCCTATGGCACAGGTCGAACAGGGCAGGTACCGACAAGTCCGGTTCCGGAAGGTTCTGCGCCAGGTTCTGGGAGGAATGAACAGTTTCTCCCTTGTCACCGTATTCGGCATCTATTTCGGACACTTCTGGCATTGAGTTTTCTACAGCAAGTGAGGAATCCGGCGCGTTGTCCTCCCCGACCCGGCCATTGCACTCCAGGTCCACGTTTTCAGGCTCCAGTTCTGGAGCAGGCAGGTTAGTGCGACATGCGACCTTCATCGCCGCTGTAATTGAATAAATGATGCTTGTAAGGTATTTAAACACTTACTGAGCCACCATTATTGGATGCGCAGTTTAGCAGACTTTAATCTTGCACAAACTGCCACCAAAGTGCGAGTTCTTCCTTTTTCCGATACTAAATTGTTTTTACTGTGATTAATCAGAAATGTAATTTCACGCTTAGACTTCAATTTATGTTGGTCTACCAAAAGAATAGACCTTTTATTGAAACTATCACAAAAATTACATAAACATTTGTATCGATATTAGCTCTGATTTAATAACTACGTTGACAAGAATTCAAATTAAAACAAACAGACAATTAAAACTTAACTGTTGGCACAAAACTTGACAGATTAAATACTTATGAAAAATAAGAAATAGGAGGAAGGAGATGAATGGAAGCTAAGTTAACGGAAGTTAATTATTTTGAAAACAACCAGGGTGGCAAGCTTTCCCATACGGATCTCAGCTGGGCTTCCCACACGTTCAGGACACAATCAACGCCTCGTTACCTGTTGACGATACGTCTTGGAGATAAGAGTTGAGGTTTGTGGACACTAACGGACTGTGTTGTCCAGTTCACGCCCAGATGACCTCCGCGCGTGTGAGCTGATTCAGACGAGTGAGAAGAACCGCTTCTCCCGGCAGGAACAGACTCCAATCGCACTGGTTGAACTTTCAAAATAAAACTTTAGAAAACAAATTCTTCAGAAAGGAGAGTGAATGGATCAAAGTAAGGCTTTACTATGATCCCCGCTGAGACGTGGGTCGTTGACATATGACCGGGACGTCTCCAGCTTTCAGAGAGGAGAGACAGGTTGACCGTTCGTTCTCCTCCAAAACTCTAAAAGCAAATGCAGGAAGTGCCCATTTATAGGGAGGCGGGATCTGAACCACCTCCTGAATAACTATTGGCTGGTTATAACAAAATAAAAGATGGAAGTATGATCCCATAGGCAGGAAGTCTCTTGACGGACAACAGGAAAACTGTTTACATAAACAGCCAGGTGGCCTGCTTGCAAGCACAGAAAATGTTATGGCTAACTTCATAGACAAAACAGAGAAGGCTGCAAGAGAACAACTCTTACCCTGACTTCTGCCTTAGCGACAGAGTCTTGCTTGCTTTGCAGAAATAAAACCAGTAGAAGGCCAAAGCTCATGAAAGTAACAGATCATCATTAAAAATGACAAAAATATACTGTAGATCAATTCTGAATTAACACACATTAAAGAGAAAGTTCAATCTGATTAATTAGTGTCCATTAATTCATAATAATTGTTAAAATATATAAGTGTCCATCTGTCTCCTTGAGAGCTTCAAGAAGGTGTAACACTTAGAGTTTCAGAGAGATGTGGAGAGGTGTACTTGAAGGTCAAGACAGAGGCCTATATCACTACAGTCCCCCTTTTTGGAAGTCATCGCCTGTCCTTGGGGATGAGTTCCAACACGAAACGATACCACCGAATGTCTCTGACCTCTATGTAATCCAGTAAGTGGAAAAAAAAAAATTCAAAAATATACTCCCATAATGTTTTTGGAAATTCCATACTGTTCGTAGGTAATCCCATTGCGGCAAGCTTTTAATCCTTTGGAAAACATAGTCTGTTAACCCATGGAGAACTGAGTCTGTGATCCCTTGGAAAACAAAGTCTTATAATCCACAACGGTAAATCCACAACGATGGGGTTATTGATTTCATCAGCACCAATGGTTTTTAATCAGCATGTAGAGGGGATCCCTCGATTGAAGCAGAGGAGGCGGGCCTTGGATGAAGGTTGAAGACCAACGTTGGATCAGCAGGTCCCCACATCGAAGGTTGCAGGCTGGATGGCTTCCAGTCGGTGCCACCCTGGTTCAATGTGTCATGCAATTATGTGGTTTTAGGTGGGCTTATGATTGGGATTCTACATTAAGCCTTACCTATATGCACCTGGTATGTAAGCTATCATGGATTAGATCAGCTACAATTACCAATTAAGGGGTGGATCAATGCTGTAAAAATCAGATATAGGGATCTATACCTATAGAAATGGGGAGGGCTTCTGTAACGAAGGCCTCTTCTTTCAAACTATTCCTCCATTCATTATTTAGTTTAGGTTAAACTAAAATAAAAAATGAAACTAGTTTGGTCTAAATGTCTGTTGTCTTTTAGACGAACGACGCAAGATTTGGTAATCCCTAAAAATTTTGAAGTCTATGGCGAGACTCATCAAAATGAATAGATCTAGAATAGAAACGATCGAATCGGTTCTACCTAAATGATTGGGAGATCAGTGTAGATTATAGTACCTTAAGTAGTATTAATCTACTATGACTCATCAAAGATTGAGATCTTTAACAAAATGAACAGCATGTTGGCATAGTTAAAATCCATTTAAGTCTTCAACTTATCAACAATCAAAACCTCTTTGGCTGGGAGTGTTCAGAAAACAATAACAACTTCAATAACAACAAAAGTAGCAATTAAGCAACTAAAAACAACGTTTCACTACGTCAAACTCACTCTGGTCGTCAGATTCCACGTCACACACAAGAAAAACAGTTCTTAGCTTTATAACCGATGTCAATTAAATCCTGCAGATTTAAACGGTTGTTAAGGTTAGTTTTTGTTGTGGGTTTTATGCTTAGCGTTTCTAAGTTCTAGTTGGAACGGTTTCTTTTCGCAACTAGAATAGTTTAAACTGTTTAGTTTATTTACTATCCTGTGCTTGGACGACCTTCTTTTCCCATGAAGTCTGTGAGTTTGCGAGATCTTTGTCGTTTGTGGGGTTATTGAAATCTTTGTCCTTGACATGGGCATGGCCTAACATCACCCCCCTGTGGTCATGAGGGACCACGCGCACGGGTGTGGACGTCCGTCCATGGGCACGAGTTAGGATGCCATTGTTTAGTTTAAGCTGTTCGCGCAGTTTATGGGGAACCTTGTACAGGAACCTTATAGGTCTCGGCCAACGTACCTCTGTACGTTTACCTCTTTCTGCGTAATGCAGGTGTGTCACAACTGTCGGCGCCGTCGCAGGCGTGTCTCTGTCGTTGTGATGTATGTCTTCCCACTTCATGAATGAAGAGGTGCTCTTTGAGTCTGTAAGAACTATGTCATTGCTGAGTAGTTCTAGATTCAAATGCTCTTGAAACAAGGTGTCATTGAAAGCTTGGATGATAACTGAATTACCTGTCCCAGAGGACAGTACAGTGTTCTCGGTGTGGGGTCCTTGGACCTCTACACCGTCCTCTACCTGTGGTAGGAAGTGTGAGTCTGCCCCCCTTTTGTTTGAGGAGGGGTCCTCAAAATCTGTAACAATGAAGTCCAAGTGACTGTCAGCGTGTTGTAGACTGTCACTACGTGGGCTCAGATGTCCTTGAACCAAGACTTCACTGAAAGCATGGTTGTTTGCCGAATTACCCGTCCCACAGGACAGTACAGCGTCATCGGTGTGGGACTCTTGGATCTCCACACCTTCATCTACCTGTGGTAGGAAGTGGTCAGGGAGTGCTGAAGGTGTCAGCTCGCAGAGGAGGTCCTCGTGATGGGCCAGAGTCTGGTCCAATTGTTGAGTCTCCTCTGTCTCACCTGTATATGAAGGATCACTTACCGGGTCTGTGGTCTCGGTTGGGGAATCCCTTATTACCTCAGCGGTACCTGTTGTTAGACAGTCAGTGTCCTGACCTTGGGGAGGCACCTCGATTGGCAGAGGACTGCTCACTGTGGCCCACATTGTCTGACTGCCATAATCTATAATCGCTTCAAAGCGATTTATAAAATCTTGGCCAACCACAAATGGAGCCTGGAGTGAGTCAAGTTCAGACACATATACCGGGTGGTATAGTGTCATTTCGCCAATCTGCATGTGAACCATGGCTATTAGGGTTGTTCTCGTCTTTGCAAGGCCTTGTTGCTCACCATAAGTGTATTTCACAAAGGGTATTTGCCTGCCAACATCGTTAGCGGCGGTCCTTAGCTCCTCAAACAGTTCGGCTGACATGGTAGACACGTCTGAGCCGCTAACCAGGAGCGCTTCTTGCTCTAGGACCCCTTCCAATGTGAGTGGGAGGTAAGCTCTCTTAGCTTTACCCCTTCTTACAAAGTGACACAGAAACCGTTCAGGTTTTTCCACACGTGTCTGTGTACGTGTGACTCTGTCTGTGTAATCATCGTCGCTGTCAGCATCATGATGGCTGTCTGCCTCATGACCTTCAGGATGTGGATTTTCAGCAATTTGTTTGCTGTCAGCATCTGGACTTTTAGTACGCTGATCATCAGCAATTTGTTTGCTGTCAGCATTTATGTCAGTGTTGACGTTGTTGATGTCAACTGTGTGCACCGAGTTGTTGCAAAAGGCAGTGCCGCTCGTCGCTTCGTCAGGTGGAACATCGTTGTTTGTGTTATCATCAAGGACAACGTCACACGTTGTGTCAGCTTGGTCAACCACTGTAACATTCAAATCATTTGACAAACAACTCACAACCTCAGTCACGATCTCGCGCGGAGGCGCCGTTTCCATAATCTGGAGCATGTGTGACTCATTGCATGTCTCAAACTGTGCAGTTCGAGGGGCAGGGGCAGGAGGGCCGCTTCTCGGGTACATGTCGGGACAGACCATTTTTCAATGGTTCACGGTGTCCATGCAACCGCCTTCGAATCTCACCCATTGTGAGATCCATGAGAGAACTCTGTTGGATCGATCCGAACCATCTGTGTTCATCTAGAGAGCGAACACCTGCTTCGTGTGGTTCTCTGCTCATCTCAAGGTTTTCAACCTGAGGGGCAGGGGGTTCAGAAATCCCCGTGAACCGATCTGAGTCACATTTATAGGCCGTAGCACCATGCTGATGTTCGTTATCACGAAAAACCTGTGTCCTCCCGCACTTTGAAGGAGAGGAAACCTCTTCTACTTCCTGCAAGTGGGATGTGACCTTTTGACCTGGGCACACCACTGAGGGTGTTTTCCGTTGTTCGAGCACGTCAAAAAATTCCACAGCACATTCTTTAATTTCTGCCATGGTACCCTCTTCGCAATTAACATTGAAGCGGACACATTTCATTATGAACGGTATCAGATTCAAAGTGAACCGTCTTTTAAACTCCACATCATCCTCTATTCCAGGTACAGCTTTATTCCCTGTGTAAACAGAGAGGAGCCTGTCATAAAACACCAGGGGATGTTCACCTGGTTCCTGAAGGACGTTCTTTGCAGCTAAGTGCCTATCAAAGGATGCACCTGTTAGAACGTCCATCTTCCTACTGATTTTCTGTGAAAAATCAAGGACAGTCGGTCTTATATCACAGTGGATAGTCTCACCATGTGATGCCAAGATGTGAAATTAAATAAAAATCAGTGATTCCCATTAATTTGTCGACCTGTGACAAGGTCAAACAAAATTGGCTGTTATTGTGTGATTTTGTGAAAATCAAGACAAAAGAAGCCCCATGTGTGTTATTCTAAACTTGCAGTTTAAAATAAAAATAAAAACAGTTTGTTTTGCACAGAATCAATGATAAAAGTGTCAAATTTTATCAACAACAGACATGTCTGTATTAAATCTGTGTAACTGTTCTGCCATCAACATTTGATTATATGTGAAAATCAAATTAAAGTGTGCTGTGAGTACAATATTCTCAAAATGTTTCCCGTTTAAAACAGGAACAGTTACCATGTACACATTACAGGAAGACTGCGTCTTCTAATGTAACCAGCAGGGGTCACAGCGCTGGAAGTGAGTTTATCACAGCGACTGTAATTTCTCTATCTGACCGCTATAGAGGCGCTGTTATCACCAGTGAGCGCAGCCGTAGCTTTCAGCCCACACAGACACCCAACACGGATGAAAAGCATCAATCAGACAGATCTAAAGCGTAACGTGATAAGCTCTAGAACCCAGGCTCACAAAACGAAATCATGTGAGCAAAATCGGTTGAACTGTGAAACCCTTTAAACTGCGTTTAAAGAAATAAGGTCGGTCCTCATAAAACCGGCAAAATCGGTGTCACGTGACCTGGTCACATGGCGATCGGCAGTTTTTCAGAGCAACCGGCTCAATCCACCCATTAAAATCTCAAAAACACCGCGATTAAACAGTCTTTTTAATGACAGTAATGGACAAACAAGCACGGAAACTCGTCTGAGATAAGCTGTGAAGTGAAAGTTGACGAGGAGCGGGGCTTCAAACCCACTGCGCAAGCGTCAACACTCACAGCGAAATCGACCAATCACAGCGAAGACAGAACTGTAGTTCTAAAACCCAAGTGTTCATGGGAAATTGTGTCTTCCAAACCCAACGCCGCCCACAGGCGACGTGCCGTTCGAGCGGTGCGTTCACGGACCTGCGGTCTTTTGAACTCTAGCGAGGAACGGACTTTTTAACGTTCTAAAACAGTCATAAATATCGCAAAACACCGCGGTTAAGCCAGTCTTCGACGATATCACGTGCATAGAACTCAAACAACACAAATAAACTGTTAGAAATGTGTGCAAAAATGAATCTGACAACCAGAGTCTACAGAAACCAACGTTTTTGAACGCGACACACAATGGACCAATCACAGCGTTTTAAGCAGCCATCTTGTCTCTCGGTACCGTTAGCTTAGCTCGACCCAAGGTTCTGGACTCTCTTCCACAAAATAAACGTATTTTTACACCGCAGAAAATACTGTCAATGAGCTGAAACACAACCAAGCTAACCCTCACGCCCCCAGGGGAGGCAGCACTCTAACTGTGTACAACAAACGGACTTTACGTCAAACGGAACCGGAATACATCCGGTCCCAGCTGGGTTTCCCGAACCTCGGCAAACAACACGTTGTAACAGATTAGGTAAAATTGAGCAGCAAACGTGTGAAACAGACCTTCAACAATAAATCGCAGATGTAATAGAATGAAACAGTGGTGACACGGCGGTCACAAAATGAACAATGCATGCAGCGTGCGACACGTAATGAAACGTCTCACAAGCACAGACAAAACATTTATCACTCAGCAGCTTCAAACAGACGTTGAAATGTGAAATATAAAATAATTCTATCGGCAAAATAATCCAGACAATGCCACGATCAGCAACTCCCGGACACTCTACCAGCCAGAACCATTCTTACAAGACCAAAACCAGGATGCAAAACTAATGCCAACAACACCGTTAACAAAAATAAGCTACACCAAACAACTTAATAAACGTTCCAGGAACTCGTACGAGCCACCAATTGTAATAGATTAATAATAGTAATAAATGTAGAGTAAGGTATTTAAACACTTACTGATTTACTATTATTGTAGATGCGCAGTTTAGCAGACTTTAATCTTGCACAAACTGCCACCAAAGAGCGAGTTCTTCCTTTTTCCGATACTAAGTTGTTTTTACTGTGATTAGACAAGAAATGTAATTTCACGCTTAGACTTCAATTTATGTTGGTCTACCAAAAGAATAGACCTTTTATTGAAACTATCACAAAAATTACATAAACATTTGTATCGATATTAGCTCTGATTTAATAACTACGTTGACAAGAATTCAAATTAAAACAAACAGACAGTTGGACCTTTCTGTTGGCACATTACTTAAAGTTTACCATGATGAAAATAAACATAAGGAGGAGTTTAAGGAGGAAAGATAAAAGATTGAAATGAAATGGTTGAATCTTATCTTGAGATGTTTAACCAGTGATGGCA
>JBBPBX010007489.1:0-10532 GCA_038048925.1 Garcialebias charrua
CTTGAGGTTCAAGCAAGTGTAACACTGAGTGATTCAGAGAGGTGTAGAGAGGTGTACTTGAAGGTCAAGACAGAAATATCAGAGGCTAGGTGTATCACTACAGTCCCCCTTTTTGGAAGTCATCGCCTGTCCTTGGAGATGAGTTCCAACACGAAAGGATACCACCGAATGTCTCTGACCTCTATGTAATCCAGCAAATGGAAAAAGAAAAATCAAAAAGTTCAAAATTATACTCCCATAATGTTTTTGGAAATTCCATACTGTTCGTAGGTAATCCCATTGCGGCAAGCTTTTAATCCTTTGGAAAACATAGTCTGTTAACCCATGGAGAACCGAGTCTGTGATCCCTTGGAAAACAAAGTCTTATAATCCACAACGGTAAATCCACAACGATGGGGGTTATTGATTTCATCAGCAAGAATGGGTGTTAATCAGCATGTAGAGGGGATCCCTCGATTGAAGCAGAGGAGGCGGGCCTTGGATGACGGTTGAAGACCAACGTTGGATCAGCAGGTCCCCACATCGAAGGTTGCAGGCTGGATGGCTTCCAGTCGGTGCCACCCTGGTTCAATGTGTCATGCAATTATGTGGTTTTAGGTGGGCTTATGATAGGGATTCTACATTAAGCCTTACCTATATGCACCTGGTATGTAAGCTATCATGGATTAGATCAGCTACAATTACCAATTAAGGGGTGGATCAATGCTGTAAAAATCAGAAATAGGGATCTATACCTATAGAAATGTGGAGGGCTTCTGTAACGAAGGCCTCTTCTTTCAAACTATTCCTCCATTCATTATTTAGTTTAGGTTAAACTAAAATACAAAAATGAAAACTAGTTTGGTCTAAATGTCTGTTGTCTTTTAGACGAACGACGCAAGATTTGGTAATCCCTAAAAATTTTGAAGTCTATGGCGAGACTCATCAAAATGAATAGATCTAGAATAGAAACGATCGAATCGGTTCTACCTAAATGATTGGGAGATCAGTGTAGATTATAGTACCTTAAGTAGTATTAATCTACTATGACTCATCAAAGATTGAGATCTTTAACAAAATGAACAGCATGTTGGCATAGTTAAAATCCATTTAAGTCTTCAACTTATCAACAATCAAAACCTCTATTGGCTGGGAGTGTTCAGAAAACAATAACAACTTCAATAACAACAAAAGTAGCAATCAAGCAACTAAAAACAACGTTTCACTACGTCAAACTCACTCTGGTCGTCAGACTCCAACGTCACACACAAGAAAAACAGTTCTTAGCTTTATAACCGATGTCAATTAAATCCTGCAGATTTAAACGGTTGTTAAGGTTAGTTTTTGTTGTGGGTTTTATGCTTAGCGTTTCTAAGTTCTAGTTGGAACGGTTTCTTTTCGCAACTAGAATAGTTTAAACTGTTTAAGCTTATTTACTATCCTGTGCTTGGACGACCTTCTTTTCCCATGAAGTCTGTGAGTTTGCGAGATCTTTGTCGTTTGTGGGGTTATTGAAATCTTTGTCCTTGACATGGGCATGGCCTAACATCACCCCCCTGTGGTCATGAGGGACCAAGCACACGGGTGTGGACGTCCGTCCATGGGCACGAGTTAGGATGCCATTGTTTAGTTTAAGCTGTTCGCGCAGTTTATGGGGAACCTTGTACAGGAACCTTATAGGTCTCGGCCAACGTACCTCTGTACGTTTACCTCTTTCTGCGTAATGCAGGTGTGTCACAACGGTCGGCGCCGTCGCAGGCGTGTCTCTGTCGTTGTGATGTATGTCTTGCCACTTCATGAATGAAGAGGTGCTCTTTGAGCCTGTAAGAACTATGTCATCTCTGAGTAGTTCTAAATTCAAATGCTCTTGAACCAAGGTTTCATTGAAAGCTTGGCTAACAACTGAATTACCTGTCCCAGAGGACAGTACAACGTCCTCGGTGTGTGATCCTTGGATCTCTACACCGTCCTCTACCTGTGGTAGGAAGTGTGGGTTCACCCCCCTTTTGTTTAAGGAGGGGTCCTCAAAATCAGTAACAATGAAGTCCAAGTGACTGTCAGAGTGTTGTAGACTGTCACCTTGTGGGCTCAGATGTCCTTGAACCAAGACTTCACTGAAAGCTTGGCTGTTTGCCGAATTACCTGTCCCACAGGACAGTACAGCGTCATCGGTGTGGGACTCTTGGATCTCCACACCTTCATCTACCTGTGGTAGGAAGTGGTCAGGGAGTGCTGAAGGTGTCAGCTCGCAGAGGAGGTCCTCGTGATGGGCCAGAGTCTGGTCCACCTGTTGAGTCTCCTCTGTCTCACCTGTAGTTGAAGGTTCACTTACCGGGTCTGCGGTCTCGGTTGGGGAATCCCATGTGACCTCAGCGGTACCTGTTGTTAGACAGTCAGTGTCCTGACCTTGAGGAGGTACCACGATTGGCAGTGGACTGCTCACTGTGGTCCACATTGTCTGATTGCCATAATTTATAATCGCTTCAAAGCGATTTATAAAATCTTGGCCAACCACAAATGGAGTCTGGAGTGAGTCAAGTTCAGACACATATACCGGATGGTATAGTGACATTTCGCCAATCTGCATGTGAACCATGGCTATTAGGGTTGTTCTCGTCTTTGCGAGGCCCTGTTGCTCACCATAAGTGTATCTCACAAAGGGTATTTGCCTGCCAACATCGTTAGCGGCGGTCCTCAGCTCCTCAAACAGTTCGGCTGACATGGTAGACACGTCTGAGCCGCTAACCAGGAGCGCTTCTTGCTCTAGGACCCCTTCCAATGTGAGTGGGAGGTAAGCTCTCTTAGCTTTACCCCTTCTTACAAAGTGACACAGAAACCGTTCAGGTTTTTCCACACGTGTCTGTGTACGTGTGACTCTGTCTGTGTAATCATCGTCGCTGTCAGCATCATGATGGCTGTCTGCCTCATGACCTTCAGGATGCGGATTTTCAGCAATTTGTTTGCTGTCAGCATCTGGACTTTTAGTACGCTGATCATCAGCAATTTGTTTGCCGTCAGCATTCATGTCAGTGTTGACATTGTCGATGTCAACTGTGTGCACTGAGTTGTAGCAAAAGGCAGTGCTGCGCGTCGCTTCGTCAGGTTGAACAACGTTGTTTGTGTTATCATCAAGGACCACGTCACACGTTGTCTCAGCTTGGTCAACCACTGTAACATTCAAATCATTTGACAAACAAACCACATCCTCAGTCACGTCCTCGCGCGGAGGCGCCGCTTCCATAATCTGGAGCATGTGTGACTCATTGCATGTCTCGAGCGGGGCAGGGGCAGGAGGGCCGCTTCTCGGGGGCACATGTCGGGACAGACCACTTTTCAAAGGGTCACGGTACCCAGACATCAACATCTCTCGAAGTTCACCCACAGTGAGATCCATGAGAGAACTCTTTTGGTTCGATCCGGACCATCTGGGTTCATCTTGAGGGCGAACACCTACCTTGTGTGGTTCTCTGCTCCTCTCAAGGTTTTCAACCTGAGGGGCAGGGGGTTCAGAACTCCTACAGCTCGTAGCACCATGCTGATGTATGTTATTATGAAAAACCTGTGACCTCTCGCACTTTGAAGGAGAGGGAACCTCTACTACTTCCTGCGAGTGGGATGTGACCTTTTGACCTGTACAACCCTCTGATGGTATCCTAGGTTGTATTTCGGCCTCAAAAACTGACGCAGCATATTGTCTTATCACTTCCATGGAATCTTTTTTGCAATCAACCTTGAAATGAACACATTTCATTTGAAAAGGCATAAGATTCATAATGAAAAGACGTTTAAACTCCATATTTTCCTCTAATCCAGGAATAGTTTTTCCCCCGGAGTAGACCGAGATTAGCCTGTCGTAGAATGACAGGGGACTTTCCCACTTATCCTGACGGACGTTCTTAGCAGCTAAGTAATTAGCATACGAAGAGGCAGATTCCCCCAAAATGCGGGGAGCACGGGCAGGAATCCCAAGGCCCCCATCCATCCATCTAGGATAAACAGAACAAGAGGCCTCCTCAGGTGGTTCACCTGTTTGAACGTCCATCTTTGTACTGATGTTCTGTGAAAAATCAAGTAAAGTGGGTCTCATTTCGCAGCTTGCAAATATGCAAAGTGTATGAGCTGCTCAGAAAACATCCAAGATGTTAAATGAAATAAAAATCAGTGATGTCTAGTAATTTGTCGACCTGTGACAAGGTCAAACAAAAACGGCTGTCGTTGTGAGATTTTTGTGAAAATCAAAACAAAAGAACGCCTCATGTGTGTTATTTTAAACTCGCAGTTTAAAACAAACAGGGACAGAGAGCCAGTTTTGCACAGAATTAAAGATAAACTGTTAAGTTTTATCTAAAAACATACATGTCTGTATTAAATCTGTGTAACTGTTCTGCCATCAACATTTGATTATATGTGAAAATCAAATTCAAGTGTGCTGTGAGTACAATATTCTCAAAATGTTTCCCGTTTAAAACAGGAACAGTTACCATGTACACATTACAGGAAGACTGCGTCTTCTAATGTAACCAGCAGGGGTCACAGCGCTGGGAGTGAGTTTATCACAGCGACTGTAATTTCTCTATCTGACCGCTATAGAGGCGCTGTTATCACCAGTGAGCGCAGCCGTAGCTTTCAGCCCACTGACATCTAACACGGATGAAAAGCATCAAGCAGACAGACCCAAAGCGTTACGTGGTACAGCTTCAGAGCCCCAGGCTCACAAAAACGAAATCATGTGAGCAAAATCGGTTGAACTGTGAAACCTTTAAACTGCGTTTAAAAGAAATAAGGTCGGTCCTCATAAAACCGGCAAAATCGGTGTCACGTGACCTGGTCACATGGCGATCGGCAGTTTTTCAGAGCAACCGGCTCTGTCCACCCACTAAAATCTCAAAAACACCGCGATTAAACAGTCTTTTCAAAGACAGTAATGGACAAACAAGCACGGAAACTCGTCTGAGACAAGTAGCAAGTGAAATTTGACGAGGAGCGGGGCTTCACCCACTGCGCATGCGTCAACACATACAGCGTAATCGACCAATCACAGCGAAGACAGAACTGTAGTTCTAAAACCCAAGTGTTCATGGGAAATTGTGTCTTCCAAACCTAACGCCACCCACTAGTGACGTGCCGTTCGAGCGGTGCGTTCACGGACCTGCGGTCTTTTGAACTCCAGCGAGGAACGGACTTTTTAACGTCCTAAAACAGTCATAAATATCGCAAAACACCGCGGTTAAGCCAGTCTTCGACGATATTACGTGCATAGAACTCAAACAAAACAAATAAACTGTTAGAAATGTGTGCAAAAATGAATCTGACAACCAGAGTCTACAGAAACCAACGTTCTTGAACGCGACACACAATGGACCAATCACAGCGTTTTAAGCAGCCATCTTGTCTCTCGGTACCGTTTAGCTTATAGCTCGACCCAAGGTTCTGGACTCTCTTCCACAAAATAAACGTATTTTTACACCGCAGAAAATACTGTCAATGAGCTGAAACACAACCAAGCTAACCCTCACGCCCCCAGGGGAGGCAGCACTCTTACTGTGTACAACAACGGACTTTACGTCAAACGGAACCGGACTACATCCGGTCCAAGCGAGTGGGTTTTCCCGAACCTCGGCTAGACACGTTGTAACAGAAAAAGGTAAAAATGGAGCAGCAAAGAGTGAAACAGACCTTCAACAATAAATCGCAGATGTAATAGAATGAAACAGGATCGTGACACGGCGGTCACCACAATGAAAAATGCACGCAGCCTCGTGACACGTAATGAAACGTCTCACAAGCACAGACAAAACATTTATCACTCAGCAGCTTCAAGCATTACGTTCAAATGTGAATGAAAAAATAATTCTAACGGGAAAATGATCCAGACAATGCCACGCTCAGCAACTCCCGGACACTCACCAGCCAAAACCACTCTATAAGTCCACAACCAGGATGCAAACTAATGCCAACAAACACCGTCAACAAAAATAAGCTACAAAAACAACTTATCAATTTAATCTTTCAGAAGACCGTCACGAGCCACCAATATGTAACAATATAGGAGTTATTAGTCAGTTTACTGACTTACCTATAGTTTAGACGTGCAAGTCTGAGCAGACTTTATCTGCACAAACTTGCCACCAAGTTCACGGGGTCTCAACTTTTTCAGAATAAATCAACAAATCTAACGATGTGATTAGCCAGTAATGTAATTTCACGCTTAGACTTCAATTTATGTTGGTCTACCAAAAGAATAGACCTTTTATTGAAACTATCACAAAAATTACATAAACATTTGTATCGATATTAGCTCTGATTTAATAACTACGTTGACAAGAATTCAAATTAAAACAAACAGACAATTAAAACTTAACTGTTGGCACAAAACTTGACAGATTAAATACTTATGAAAAATAAGAAATAGGAGGAAGGAGATGAATGGAAGCTAAGTTAACGGAAGTTAATTATTTTGAAAACAACCAGGGTGGCAAGCTTTCCCATACGGATCTCAGCTGGGCTTCCCACACGTTCAGGACACAATCAACGCCTCGTTACCTGTTGACGATACGTCTTGGAGATAAGAGTTGAGGTTTGTGGACACTAACGGACTGTGTTGTCCAGTTCACGCCCAGATGACCTCCGCGCGTGTGAGCTGATTCAGACGAGTGAGAAGAACCGCTTCTCCCGGCAGGAACAGACTCCAATCGCACTGGTTGAACTTTCAAAATAAAACTTTAGAAAACAAATTCTTCAGAAAGGAGAGTGAATGGATCAAAGTAAGGCTTTACTATGATCCCCGCTGAGACGTGGGTCGTTGACATATGACCGGGACGTCTCCAGCTTTCAGAGAGGAGAGACAGGTTGACCGTTCGTTCTCCTCCAAAACTCTAAACCAAAATCCAGGAAGTGCCCCTTAAGAAGGGGGTGTGACTTAGTCCCATACTTCCTGCTGATTGGTTGTTGCACCCCTAGAGAGGGTGTGACTTTGCAAATGAGTGAGTTTGAGTGACAGATGATAGGGTAGACAAAACATAGAAAACATACGTGAGAAGATGCAGGTGCATGTGCACAAGTCCGTACTTTGTTTTGAGAACTGATTCATTGTTTTTAGAAAGGACGGGAGACCGAAAGCAAGCTATGTCTAGCACTTTTCCTTTGAAACAAAAACAGTTCAAACAAATACGAAGGATTGTTCCTTCAACTTTCGACACTTATTCTGCCTAGAGCAGACAGTTCAAAACATGATCATTCTGAGATGTTCTCTTAACTTTGTCATATTTAAAATATACCAGTTTAGTAAAATCATCATTGAAATGACAAAAATACTGTTTGATCAATTCTGAATTAACACACATTAAAGAGAAAGTTCAATCTGATTAATTAGTGTCCATTAATTCATAATAATTGTTAAAATATATAAGTGTCCATCTGTCTCCTTGAGGTTCAAGCAAGTGTAACACTGAGTGATTCAGAGAGGTGTAGAGAGGTGTACTTGAAGGTCAAGACAGAAATATCAGAGGCTAGGTGTATCACTACACTTGTTATTTCCGAAGAGTTTATCAAACTGGTGCCCTTTGTATGACTCCGTACCCACGAAGTTGCTCTCAGATTCAAAAAGGTTGGTGACCCCTGAAGTAGTAGCAGTAGGACCTGATGACATACCAGTGGAGGTTTGGAAATGTCTTGGAGAGATCGCAGTGAGTTTTTTGACTCAAATATTCAATGGGATATTTGGGGGTGATAAAACGCCCTAGGAATAGAGACGTGCTGATGCTCATTTTAAAGAACAAGGGTGATGCACAGAGTGGTAGAAACTTGGATGAGTCACAGAATGAAGATCTGGGAGAGAGTAGTGGAAGCTATACTTAGACAAGAGGTGAGAATTTGTGAGCAGCTGTATGGTTTCATGCAGAGAAAGAGCACCACAGATGCCATATTTACTTTGAGAATGCTGATGGAGAAATACAGAGGGTCAGATAAAACTTCATTAGGACTTTGTGGATTTATAAAAAAAAGCATATGACAGGGTGCCAAGGGAGGGGAAGTGGTATTGAATAAGGAAATCTGGAGTGGCAGAGAAGTATCAGACTGGTACAGGACATGTATGAGGACAGCAGGACAGTCATGAGATGTGCTGTAGTAATGACAGCTTCATGTTTGAGGTGGGATTCCATCAAGGATCAGCTCTGAGCCCCTTCTTGTTTGCTTTGGTGATGGGTCAACTAACAGATGAGGTCAGGCAGGAATCCCTATGGACTATGATGCTTGCAGATGATCTGTGGTGAGAGCAGGGAACAGGTGGAAGGAAATACAGAGAGGTAAACACATGCACTTGAAAGAAGAGGAATGAAAGTCAGCCGTAGTAAGACAGAGTACATGTGTGTGAATGAGAGGGAGGCCAGTGGAACAGTGAGGCTACAAGGAGCAGAGGTCACAAAGGTGCAGGACTTCAAGTACTTGGGGTCCACTGTCCAGGAAAATGGAGAGTGTGGTAAAGAGGTGAAAAACAGGCAGGATGAAGTGGATGGAGAAAAGTTTCAGGAGTGATTTATGACAAAAGGGTGTCAGCAAAGGTCAAAGGAATATTTTACAACTATGTTGTATGGTCAGCTGCACTGACAAAAAGACAGGAGAAAGAAAACATGTTCCAGTTTTTAGTTTTCTACACAGCCTTATAATATAACTGTTTTTTTTTTTAGTTGCTACTTTTTCCTTTTGACTGTCCTTTTGGTTGTCATTTTATTTTAATTTGTAAAATAAAAAACACAAATAAATAAATGTGTATGCCTCTTTTATGACTGTCTATTGTTGTAATTGTTATCCACCATTGTCATCACTCTTTGTTAAAGAAATCAGGTCTCTCTTATAAATGAGTCCCTGAGGCTCAATGGTATTAACCTGTATAAATAAAGGTTGAATGAATGAAAAAAAGAACTGACGTAGCAGACATCAAGATGTTGAGGTTCTCCTTAGGAGTAACAAAAATTGTTAAGATCAGGGATGAGATCATCAGAGGTACAGCACAGGTTGAACAACTGGGAGATAGAGAGGCCAGACTGAGATGGTTTGGACATGTCCAGAGGAGGGACAATGGGTATATTGATAGATGAATGTTAGAAATGCAGCTGCCAGGAAAAAGACAAAGAGGAGATACAGTATATGGATGCAGTTAGAGAGGACATGGAGGTAGTTGGAGTGAGGACAGAGTGAGGATGACTCACTGTGGTAACCCCTGAAGAGGGAAAAGCCAAAAGAAGAAGTCTCAGCAATGCTTCACAATGAATGGATAAATTGGACCGCATGGTTGAAAACACATGAGAACAGAAATTTAAGAACTGCTTTATCCTTTGAACTTTTTATTTCCCTAGAAATCTATTCCAAAGACAACCCAAAGAACAATTTTCAACTGAATTATTTTATCAATTTCCTTTATAATAAAAGCAAGTTTCATATTTAGCTGACAAAATCAAACGTATCTTTCTTATAAACTCCTCGGGAAGTCATTTAACATAAAAAATAAATTTAAAAAACTGTTGTGTTGTGTAACCCTGAGGCTGAAACTCTAACATCTGTTCTTTGCTTGAACTTTACAAAACATTTTTGGAAATATTGTTTTTGACACAGAAAAGTATTCTCACTTAACCATAGAAGATGAAGTAAAATTGTTATTAAAAAGACAATTTTAATGAGAAAATTTCTACAGTATTTAAAAAGGATAGAAAAAGTCATAAAACATAATAAAATATGATTTATATCCTGCTGTGGTTAGTATTCATTCCTCTTTAATTATCTTTGCCTATAATTTGTAAATAATTTTCTTGTGTTTTTTATTTATGTGAAATGAATACATTTTTAAAATTAAAATAAAAAATAAATAAATGTGTAAGCATGATACTCTGATGCATGCTCAATAATCCAGGTAGAAAAATCCAAAAAAGCTAAGTCTGGTCCTCTGGACATTCAAAAAAAAAAAAAATGTAAGTATGATGTTAAAAATGCTTCTGCTTCTCCCGCTGTTTGTCCATTGATAGCCTGCACGCAGATACCAACCAAAAGTCATCCATCACAGATTTCATCTGGAGCTTTTCTGCAAGTAAAAGAGATGCTGATCAGAGAACTGCATTGATCTCTATCAATCACAATTTCTCTAACTTTGCGAATAAGCTTTCTGCACATTGGTTTATGCTCCTGAGTTACACTTTGAAACAGAAGCTAAATATTACAAGACAGAAATACAATTTTCTGAAAGACACTTTCAGTGCATATGTCTAAGAACTTGTCTTGCACCAGAATCAAGTGATTTAAAAAACTCCTGAACATACACTTAGTATAAGCCCACACATGAAATATGACGTTTATTATGCAATGGCTTGCCTGCGTCGTCTTCTGTCTTAAACAGCTGCCACACTTTAGCAGGGGTGTCAAACTCACTTACAAAAGGGTGCCAACATTAAAACTTCTTTTCAAGATACAGTAATCTGGTTTGTGAGTGGACCACGATGGCTAGTAGTAGTGGGGGTGACGGACAGGGTTTGGCTTCGGGTAAACTGTGTCTTGAGGTTGCT
>JBBPBX010007489.1:11517-50898 GCA_038048925.1 Garcialebias charrua
GGCATTCGTATGATGATTGTGGTGTGACTCAGCTGTCGTGTTGTAATTGTGGTGGTAGTCATTCTGCAGCTTATGCAGGTTGTGTGGATCGTAAAGCTGCTGCTGAAATTCAGAGGGTTAAGACCGTTAGGAATCTCTCGTACGCTGAAGCAGTTCGTGTGGTCAAGCGCGATGTTTCTTCGCCGTCTATTGTTGAAAAACCGAGTGTTCCTGACCGTGGTCAGGGTACTGTTACGATCGAACGGTTGATTCCGTTCGTTGCTTTCGTTATCAGCTGCTCTGAACAGGCAACGACTAAGACTGAGAACATCAAAATCATAGTGCAGGCTGCTTCAAGGTTCTTTGGCGTGAGAGAGTTGTCATGGGAGAGTGTTCGTGAGGAATTGAGTCGGGGTGAGGCTGCGTCTGGGTGTGAGGTGTCTCTACCCGTCTCTTCAATGTGAACAGGTGTTCCTGGTAGTTTTTGTTTTGCTTGTTTAGTTGTTGTTGTTTTTTTGTTTTTTTTTTGCTCTTTTCTATTTGTACACTTTAGGGAATTTTGTGTGGGTTTTGGTTTGTTGGTTGTTGGGGTGTTCTAGGTCGCCTGCGTGTTTTGTGCTGTGTTCTAAGCCGCCTGGTCCGTACTCCATTCTGGAAGGTGGCGGTAATGCACCTACTCGTTGTTTGCCAACCGCCATAAAACACCACTGGAAGAAGAAGAAGAAGAACTTTTTTCAAACTAAGAGCCAATTTCAGAAACTACATTAACGCAAATCAGATACCCATCATCTTTTCTTGGTCACAGGTTCCTCAAAAAGAGTTTGATTGGTCTCATGTGATGCTCTCTGTTGTGCTGTCCACATCATGATCAAAGATTACTGAAAAAAATCCAAGAGCTAGAAGTATTTTATGTTTTACATCATGTCATCTTGGGGGCAATAAAATATGTCAACGAGGGCCACATTTGACCCCTGGGCCTCAAGTTTGACACATATGTACTAGAGTGTCAAAATGTAGATCATTCTTTTACTTACACATCATTTGACCGACTGGGTCGACCTGTGGTTTCTCCAGAGCCATTAATATTGACCGAGCATCATGTGTTCTGAAGAGGGACACCCACACTCTTTTGCACACGGAAGTGACCAGTCAGCTCTAACACCTGTTCTGATGCTACAGATGTATAGCCAATCAAAATTCCTGTCATGTTGAATGCAATAGTTCACAGGAATAATCTAAAATGGAAGTAGGAAATTAATTTTGGAATTATTTTTTAGTCTGAGCCAGCTCACATGCCCCTTTTTTATTATTGAAAAAATAATTTGTTTTGCTATGTATTTTTAACTAAAACATGGCAAAATGGACTGTGAAAAGAAAATATGGGTCTTACAAATTATCTGAGTGGTGTAAGAGAAGGGAGATTGATTTTTCTGACAAGGAAATTAATAAAAAGGGTAAGCAATGAAGCATCTCTGAGAGTGCCTCGGACAGGATGGATTATGAATTGGGACATAGAACAAAAATTCAGAGTGAGAGACCAAGCTTTTGAATTCACTACAACAGGTACAAGAACAGCATAATTGAATTTGGGTACATTTTTTCAGGTGTTTTCAGCCTCCTGTTTGGCAACATAAATTAATGGGGTTAATGAGGTATCAGTCAGAAGCACTTGATCTCTTTTGTTATTCAAAGTCTATCTTCTTTGAATCCCAGCCCCTGTCTTCTCTAAACAACTTGTGATAAATCTTTTTCCATGATTTTTAATCATTAGACTTTGATTATTCTGATGTGAAAACCAAAGAAACAACCTGATGGGATTATTTAGAAGAAAAAAAATCTCAAATAGAAAAACAAGTAAAAAAGAAAAACCTACGTTACGGTGGTATGTTTGCAGAGGAGGTGGTCAAGTACCTGGGAGTTTTGTTAACAAGAGATGGCCGTACGGATTGGACCTCATCCACGATAACGACAGGCTGTTGTGAAGAAGAAGAAGGAGCTGAGCAGAGTAGAACTTTTTTTTGATTTTCTGATCGGTTTATATTTTAATCTTTAATTAAAGTCAGAAGGTGTGGATCACAAGACAAAAAGCAGAATCTCTGATAAGACTACGACTAAAACAGACTTTCTTCCAAAGGGTGCTCTGGCTCAACCATAGAGAAAAGGTGAGAAAGTCTGGCCTCTGAGGATAGCTCAGCTTAATGACACTGTTCATCCTCATCGACAAAATCTGCTGAGGTGGTTTGAATGTTTTCTTAGGATGCCCCCTACTATGTGTGGAGGCCGTAAGATAGACTCAGGGCCTGATGGAAGCATTATTTATCCTCTGAGGCCCGGGAACACATTGGGATCCCTCAGGAGGAGCTGCAATTCGTCACTGGAGAGCACAATGTCCGGGTTTCTCTAGTGGACCTGTTGCCTTTGCAACCCAACCACGGAGTAAAGACAGGAAATGGATGGATGGAAGATCATTTTAGAGTTAAAAATAACTCAGGCTAAAGCAGACCCTAATCTCTGAATGTAGCAGCTTATATCATGCTCTTTTCTCCCCTAAAGGGATTTCTAAAATGTGATCATTAGATGTGACTAATGCCAGTCAAAAGTTGGGACGTGCAATTTCGTCTGTGAAATTGTGTCCAAACTCTTGACTGATAATGTAAGTAACGAGGGGGATATTTTAGAGTTGAAACATACATTTGACAGCCAGCTCTGATGGACAGACTGGAACCACTTCAGTTTTTCATCTTCTGATCCCGCAGTCTGTCCACATACAGAATTATATGCAATTGAAAAAATGTCTACCACTTGAATGTTTAAAATGTTTTAAATGTATGTGGAAAAATTGACATTTTAGTGCTAACTGTGGCAATATGTGTGGCATTATACATAATCAAGACATATTTAAGGTTCAAGGTTCAATGCTCTTTATTGTCATTTGCATCACATGTGGTACATGAGGTGGAATGAAATTGTGTACACAGGGTCTCAGTTACATCCAACAATAGAAAAATATGAATTGTAAATGAAACAGTATTTAAGATATAAACTAAGAAATACGCTAAACGGTAACAGTGCAAAACAATACGCTGAACAGCAGCATGAACATGAGTCTGTGTGAGTAGATGAGTATGAATGAACACAGCAGCATGAAATAATCAGCAGTATGAGATCAGCAGCATGGATAATGTGGCAAAGTTGCCTTAATGAGTGGTCATTTACAAAAGTAGCCAGAAGATTATATTTTCTATTTGAACCTACAAGAGTAAAGCCATTTGTACATATTTTTTCCTAAAATAAGAGTCTCTGAGATCTCACAACATTTGTGGAAATATCTAATTGTATCACAATACACTCATCAGGTTATTGTTGATTCAAAGCACAGAGCGAATAAATTATATGCTAATTGTATACAAGCATGGATGTTCAAACAGAGCATAAAAGCACAGAGGCATTTGTTTAAACATTCATCCTTTTGATCATCTGGAATTAATTTCAATTTCGATGGATGCCAAGGCCTCCTCTGACATATCCCATAAAAAACAAACAAAAAAATATACAAACGTTTCTTTTATTTAGCCGTTACTCCTTGTTTCTTTGTCTCTGCAGCTTCAAAATGTTTTTCAGTGGTTTGGATAATTTCACTTGGTGCTTATTGCAGGTATTCTTTCAAAGGCAATTACTTGCAATTGTCACCGCTTGTTGTCTCCGCATTTTGCTGCTTGTTGCACGCAGTAGAACGTATGTGGAATTCTATATTTGTTACAAAAGCAATTAGCAACCTAAAAAGGACACTGGCGCGAAGTGTTGCTTTAAAATACAATAATGCAAGAGACGTGCAATTTTTATAATTACTCTCCAGTAAGAATCACCGTTATTACGACATGACGTTTTTCTCCCCTCCAACACCGTGGATCATCGTTGGTCTTCAGTTTAAATTCACACCTAGTATGAAGCTGTTTGCTGCATTTGTTGTTGCACTCATTATTTCACTGCTGGAAAGTGTGTCAGAAGTGGCATCCAACTTTAGAAGTATGAATAAGTGTTGGCAGTGAAACAGTCAACAAGCCTTGAAACACATATTACACATAGTTCTCCCCAAAAAATCTGTTTCATAATAAAAAAAAAGACATATTTACACATCCTTTTGTATTGTTTCAATTCAAGAGTTTTAAATATTGCAGTTCTGAAGGAGTCTGTTGAGACGTTTCATGCATCTGATTAGGAAGAGACCCTGGGGCAGGCCCAGAACTGGCTGGAGGGAGTATCCTTGGTCTGGGAATGCCTTGGGATCCCCCAGAAGGAGCTAGAGTTTGAAAGGGATGTCTGGAAAGGGAAAGGGATGTCAGGATTTCCCTCCTGAACCTGTTGCCTCCATGACCAGACCACATAGAAGTGGCAGAAAATAGATGGATGGATGGTTCTGTGTTATTCTGTATTGGTTTGTTAAGTATCCTTGGGTGTCCTGAAAGATGCTTTTAAATAAAATGATGATTATTATTATTATTCCTGGGTCTTTTTTGCTATTTTACAGTCATCTGTCAACACATTTTTAGTTTAGTCGAATCAATTTAAAAGCAACAAGAAAACTTGGATTTTTGCATCTTTTCAGATTGGGAATTTTAAGGGATATTTAGGGTCATGCTATTCACTATAGACTGTTTTTTTTAATTATACTATTAATTATATACTATTCACTGGCACTTTAAATATTGTGTTTTTCAGATTATAAAGTGCACCAGATTATAAGGCACTCCTTTTCGCCAGTTCAGGATAAAGGGACGTGACAGCCCCTGGTTTACTCCTGAACTAGCTGACCTCCTGCACAAGAGAGATCATCTTTGGGCCGCAGCGAGAAAATCTGGCTCAGACACTGATTGGTTGAATTTTCGACAGCTGAGGAATAAATTAACAACTTCCATCAAGCCGCAAAATGTAACTATTTCTTATCTCAGACCTCCAAAAATCTAAATGACCCTTAAAAGATTCTGGAAAACCATCAAATCTCTCTCAGGCAGCCCCTAATCATCTGACCTCCCATCACAACTTCTCGTTAACTCTGTTCATGTGTCAAATAAGCACGAGATCCTGAACTGTTTCAACAAACATTTTGTTGCTTCTAGTTCATTATTTGACACAGTTACTAATGGAAAATCAGCCACTTTGTCTAATAATCAAACTTCTACAAATCAAATCCCTCCTACAAGTCAATCCTCAATCACACTTTCTCTTTTCCTCTGTTCTCAGTTAGTGGGGTAAATAAACTGTTAACAATTTCAACAGTTTATTAACAGTTTAACAAGACCTTTTAACTTAAAAAACTTTCTTTTGTTTTTTTTCTCTCTTTTGTTTTCTATTGTTTATTGGTTGTTTGTTTATTGTTTAAGGAAATTCTACCACTGCTGTTCATTGTTCTTTAGTTTTAGCAGGTCGCTTTCGTAAATGAACCCATGAGGTTCAAAAGATTTACCTGACTAAATACATGTAAAGGTTGAATGAATGAATGAATGAACTTAAAAGGTCTTGATCCTAAAAAATCTACAGGTCCAGATGAACTTCCACCTTATTTCTTAAGGCTGGCTGCTCATATAATTTCAATCCCTGTGACCCACATCTTTAACCTGTCCATAAGCCAAAACTCCATTCCGGATGCTTGGAAAACAGCCTTTGTTCTTCCTTTGCTGAAGGGAGGTGACCCCACCTCACTGAACAATTATCGACCGATCTCTAAACTCTGCATTTTAGCCAAGGTTCTAGAAAAACTGATAAACTCTCAAATCAAAAATTATCTGGACTCATTTAACATCTTACCTCTCCATCAATCTGGTTTCAGGAAACACATAGCACAACGACTGCTTCACTGAAGGTTTTTAAGGACGTTGTTGAAGCATGGGATGCTAAAGATTATTGTGCTGGATTTTTCTTAGATCTGTCTAAAGCTTTTGACACTGTGGATCATAACATCTTGTGTCATAAGCTCTCAGAAATTGGTTTCTCTGATCACACCATTGGTTGGTTTTCTAACTATCTTTACGATCGGAGGCATTGTGATCAACATAATGGTACTTCTTCCAGTTATTTAACAGTCAACAATAGCGTACCACAAGGCTCAGTCTTAGGACCCACCCTCTTTACAATCTACATAGGTAATGTAGGTCAGAGCATCCCTGATGCATCCTTACATTTCTATGCTGATGACAGTTGTTTATTGTCAAGTTAAAACAGTAGCTAAGGCTTTCCTGTTTTTGCAATCCACTTTTGACATAATCCAGTCAGATTTGTTCCATCTCAAACTTGTCCTAAATGCTGATAAAACAAAAGGGATGCTTTTTTCAAATAGGAAGTCGGTCCCAGCAGTTCTTCCTCCGATTTTATCCTCAAATGGTGTCCCTATTGAGTTAGTTGATTCCTATAAATATTTGGGTATCCTGGTCGATTCACATCTCTCTTTTAAGCTCCATGTGGAAAACCTGGTAAAGAAACTGAAAGCTAAACTGGGTTTCTTTTTCAGAAACAGATCCTGTCTAACTCTGAATGTTAGGAAACGCCTTGTAGTTGTGACGTTCCTTCCCTCCATTGATTACGGTGACATTATCTACATGAAAGCTCCTACAAGCACCTTACGGATGTTGGATGCTGTCTATCATGGTGCACTAAGATTCATAACTGACTGTGATTATTGTACCCACCATTGCACCCTGTATTCACTGGTTAACTGGACATTATTAGCTTCACGCAGACTCGCGCACTGGTTCATTTTCATCTTTAAAGCCCTTCTCGATCTGCTGCCTTAATACATCTCCTCCCACATGTCTCTATGTGAGTGCAGCCACAGCGTGCGCTCTCAGAACATGGATACCTGCAGTGTTCCCTCAGTGAGCTGAACTAGGCAAAAGGGCCTTTTCCTACTCCGTTCCTGCTTCCTGGAATGTCTTGAAAAAAGATCTGAAGCTCTCGACCTTGATCTCTCTAAATGGCTTTAAGAATCTGTTGGACTCCTGGCAAGAACAAATGCAGACATGCTCCTGTTTTTAGTTTTCTACATTTGCCTTATAATCTAGCTGTTTTTGCTACTTTTTCGACCTCTTATTTTTACTTGTAAAAAAAAAAAAAAATCTGTATGCCTCTTTTGATTGTCTATTTTTGTCATTGTTGTCCACTGTTGTCATCATTCTTTGCTGAAAACAGGTCTCTCTTGTAAATGAGTCCTGGGATTAACCTGCTTAAATAAAGGTTGAGTGAAGGAATAATAATAATAATAATAATAATGAATTCAATTTATAACGCCCTTTTCATTAATGAAAATCTCAAAGTGCTACAAGGTGCAACATAATTAAATGTCAATAAAACAAATAATAAAACAAGTAAAATCAATAACAGTATCAACTAAGATCAAAAGTAGAATCATGAGGAGGTAGAGTATGCTCGGTTGAAAAGAAAGGTCTTCAAGCCGCTCTTAAAGTCAACCACAGACTGTGGGGCTCTCAGACAGTCAGGAAGAGAGTTCCACAGGCGGGGGGCAGCCACACTGAAAGCCCGGTCTCCCATGGTCCTTAATTTGGTTCTCGGAATGTGAAGGAGATTACTGTTCTGTGACCGCAGCGAACGGGTGGATGAGTATGGAATAAGAATATCCTTCAGATAATCTGGTGAAGCTCCATGTAAGCATTGATGTGTAATGAGAGCAGTTTTGTACTGAATTCTGTAGGCGACAGGAAGCCAATGAAGGTTATGGAGAATGGGCGTAATATGTTCAAATTTACGAACTCTCAACAAGATCCTTGCTGCACTGTTTTGAATATATTGAAGTTTCTGAAGGTTTTTGCCAGGGATTCCAATAAACAGGGAGTTGCAGTAGTCGAGCCTGGAGGAGACAAAAGCATGGACGAGCTTCTCAGCATCGGAAAAAGTTAGGGATGGGCGAAGTCTGGAGATGTTTCGAAGATGGAAGAAGCAAGTTTTAAACAGAAGCTTAATGTGATTTTCAAATGTAAGATTGGAGTCCATTTTTATTCCAAGATTAGTAACAGAGGTGGAGAGGGGGATGTCTTGTCCAGAAAAGGAAAGTGTTGTTATAGGAGATGTTTGTACCTGGTGAGGGGTGCCAATCAGTATGGCCTCAGTCTTGGAGCAGTTTAATTGAAGAAAGTTCTGATTCATCCATGCCCTAATTGCCTCCAGGCAGGCAGAGAGGGCAGTGAGTGAAGATGGAGATGACAAGGTGGAAGATGAGGATGCTCCAGTCCTGATGTAAAGCTGTGTATCGTCGGCATAACAGTGAAAAGAAATGTTGAACTGATTAATAATTTGACCTAAAGGCAGCATGTAAAGGGAAAACAGCAGGGGCCCTAGAACCGACCCCTGAGGGACACCAGTATCAATCAACGAGTCTGTTTTTACATACAAGGTACATTAAGTGAAACAAAACAGTCAGAAAAGTCAAACTTTATTCAACTCAATCACAGTCACCACATAAAATCAGTTTGAGGTCAGTAAGCACAACCAGAATTAATGCATACGGTGCACCGGGTTCCCTTATCAGTCAGGTCTCTCGGTGCAACATAAATGTTATGGGAAATTGCGCTCCGCGCGATTACCTGAAGGAATACAATCACGCCTTTACGGCAGGGGCATCAGCGTCACGCCAGAGAACCCGCCCTCTGGGTATTTAAGGCGCTGACGCCCATCCTACTTCCTCTTATTGCCCTTCACCTCGCTGAAACCTGAACTTCTCTTCGCGAGACTTCTCTGTGCTTCATCGCTCGACCAGAGGTGAGCTTGCTCCCTACACAGGGCGTACGGAGAATTATTCCTGCGTACTGCCGGGCTAGCGAAAGCTAGTCCGGAACATTTTTCCTTAACCCCAAAGTTTTTTCTTCTCCTCTCTCCGCAGACTGCTTCACTCGATGGCACTAACTGAGTCACATCGTTACCTCTGCTAATTTCGTAGCAGGCTAGCCAGCGAAAGCGACACGACGGAGGAGACGTCTCAAAAAAAAAAAAGGATTTTTGAAGAACTCGCTCGTCTTATCTCGGACATGCCTCTGGAGAAAGGAAAGCGAAAGACAAGACTTCCGAAAAAGACTAGCAGGACGGCGAGCCCGACCTCGCGCACCTGCTCCAGCGGATGCGGTTTTTCCCTTTTGGCGACGGACACCCACAAGGCCTGTCCCATCTGCCTGGGGATGCTGCACGCGAAAATGGTGCTGGATGCGCCCGACTCATGCCCACACTGCAGCCAGATGCTGGAGGCGGTGAGGAGGCACCGGGCGGACTTCGTCGCCAATGCCATGGGCGCTGCTGCGGCGCCGACAGACCCGGACACTACTGAGCCTCTCACTCCCACGCCGGAGCTCGAGAGCATGGCTCTGGAGGACAGGACCCAAGGCGAATGGGGCGACAGCCCAGATGCGTTGTCTCCCATCTGGGACTTAACAGTCGACTTCGACACTCGAGGCTTGATGAAAGAGGACGAGATCTCGATTTCAGCCTCAGGTGAATTTTCTGCGGATGACGCCGACATTGAGTATGACAAACAGGGTGGAGACCTCTCTTACACCTCGGCACCTGTGCTCCCGGAGACTGACTTTTCAATCCCTGCTCTGTTCGACTTGTGTCGCAGAGCAACGTACGCGCTACAGATCCCATGGCCAGAACCTCCACCTCGTCAACAAGTCACGAGGTTTGCAGGAAATTATTTTTACTCAAAACAGTAGTCAGCCACGAGGCAAAGAATGCCCATCTTTCCAGATTTCCTCACGGAGCTGACTCGCACCTGGACTCAGCCCAGGGCTCCCATGCTGCTGCCGCTCTCGCAGTTCCTCGACGTGGATGGGATGGATGCAACGGGCATAGCCAACGTGCCACAAATGGAGGACACGCTGGCGTTTCACATAGCTCCCAGGTCATCCGGGACGAAACCAACTTTGCCCAGCAAAGCCTGTCGAGCCTCGGCTTCTCTGCTCGAGAAATGCTACAGGGCTCAGGGCCTCGCAGCACGAGCAATGAACGCATCCACCATGATGCAAGCATACCTGGCTGAAAAGCTGCAGGAGCTCCAGGTAACGACGGACAGACAGTCTGCCGCAGACCTGCTAGAAGAAGCACACAGAGCAACAGACTTTGTGCTCCGCACGATGGGGACAGCAGCTATTGCACAAGGCAGAGGCATGGCTGAGGTGGTCATCGCACAACGCCATCTGTGGATGACCTTAACTGACCTCCCGGAGGGACAAATAATTCCTTTTCTGCACCACTCGATAGAGCTGACGGGATTATTCGGAAAAGCTCTGGATCGAATTCAATCCAGGCTGGACCAGAGGCGCAAACAGGCTGAGGCTCTCCGTGTAGGCATCCCCAGATGAGCTTTCGCACCTCCTAGGGAGTCAGCTGGGAGCAGAGCCCCGCAACCTCAACATCACTCAACCACACGTGTCCCACCGCAAAAGCGGCCGTCATACGAGGCCGAGCACCGGCGGAGACCACCGCCGGCCCCAACTCGGGCCGAACATGCCTGGAGTAAGAACAGATTTGTTCCCCGCCAGGCGGTCCAAAACAGGGCTTTCTCGGCAAACCGGGACGCCAGACAGAAGCGGGCCTGACGAACCAGGCGCGCTTCTTGACTTTACAGGATCACCCGCCCACGCGGTACGGGAAATTACCTTTTCACGTCCAGACTTTGTTTGTAATACGGTACAAAAAGCTGGTGACGTTGTTTTACGCATGAATCATGTCTTTTCTGCTGTGAGTGACATAAAGTCAAATATGTCATTACACATAAGCACGAATAAAGCTAAAAAAACAGGCCCTCTCTGTTTTCTTGACTAAAAAAAACCAACAACAACAAAAAACGACAACAAACAAAACATAGTAACATCAGCAACACGGCCCCCTCTGTTCTTCCAGCCGATATAAAGGGCGGGGGCCACCATTCCTTCCTCCCTCACGGCTCACGGGGTGTTAGCCTAATCAATAAGCCCCAGCTGGGTGCCTCGGGTCTGTCTGCAACAGACAGTGCCAGAGGCGTCAGCAAACAGGCCCGTAAGTCCTCACAGAGACAGGTGAGGGGGGTCACGTGTTCCAGTTCCCGCCCCGTCACATCACAGGACTGGCAATACACAAATCAAACAGACCTGTGACACGTCCACGCTCCAGGGATGCGCGCCGACAGAACCTGGCAACCCACTTTCCGGGCCAGCTCCTATTCAATGGATTCTAGTAAGTGACGGGAGGGGGGGGGTGTTCTCTGATATTTCAGATATCATATTTTATTCGTGAAAAGGTAGGCACACACCCACTTGTTTGGAAGAAAACAAACACATAGACTTAATTAAAAATAATGGATATTTATTAAAGAAGTCTTGTGACAGAAAAAAGTAAAAACATACATGTTCAGACACACAAACAGTTGTACATCTCTTCAGATATACAAGTCAAACAGTTTTCCTGCTAAGATAAATGTGTCTATTTAAATCTCGCTACAGTACTAACCGTACACACAAACTCAAGAATTGATGTAACTCATTATTCCTCACCTTGACACAAACTGGAAGGGCCTCACAGTTTTGGCGTGGAATATACATCATGCAGCTGGACGTCTGATCAGGACTCGTAGCAGACCCTCGAATGTTTATCCGAGCGCTTCTTAATTTATACCTTTGTGGAGTACATGACTTCACTCACTCATCAAACACGTTTTCAATCAAACTTTGTTTTTCAAAGCGGTGTCAGGCACCGCCAAAATATTTCTGTTTCATCTATCAGCTACAAGGTCAGTTTGCCCTTAATTGCTGAGCTGTGCTCATCAACATCTTACAAACTTGGCTGTGAGATGCATGGAAACATATTTGCCTAACTCCCTTTCAGAAGAACTGCAAGGCTTGAAGTGAGATGGGTGATATGCATTCATTCATCAAAAGACCTTATGGCTTTTCAGAGAAGGACGGGACCATCCCTCCAAGAAATTCCGGGCCTTTGAAGTAAGACTGCACAAACCCCCCCTCTTCAAGGCTTTAATGAAACATCTTGACACTAAACTAAAATGTAACTCTTAACATAAAAATTGATAAACATTTAGTCAGAAAAACATTAATACTTCTTAAACTCTTCAGGGGGTCACGACAGAAGCCCACAGGCCAAAACCCGTGTCACACGTCACAAAGGAAGTGATGATGACACTGCAGCATCTGTGAACACTCAATGCAGAACAGAAATGGCACCAGGGCTATATCAGATTCCTCTTCCCTTTAATCGAAGGGGACTGGACATTCTGTCACCAGCCAAACTAAAGACTGTTCAACACAGAGGACTATCTCGAACAGCTTCACATCCTCATGCTGAAGCTGTCCCCTTATCCTCAGTGGGCGACCTGTTCAAGCAATGATCCTGCAGCATGTGACCGCGCTCGCTGTACTGAATCAGTTCTGCTCCTTAACGACACCCCCCTATCGGGTGAAACACAGCCCCCCAGAGGTCCTTCAGGCTCCAGGGCACTGATGAGGCCGGAGGCCAGTGAACTAGACCTAACCATGAAACGGGCCGGAGTCAAGAGGTCTGTTCATATACAGAACCTGCACCCCATCAGGACCATGACTCCCCACAAAAACAGAAAAAACAGGCATTCTGTTACGCATTTGCCCAATAATGATAGCAGATTGCTTCTGCCTCCCAACACTCTCGATCAGAGAGGTATGGAGGTACATCTGCAGGAGGGACCTCTCCCTAACCTGGTTGGCCCTCAAAGGGCCACAGAAATCAGGACGCTCGAGGAGGAGCTGGTTCCGCCACCTGCGGGGAGCAGGACGCCTGGCGCGTACCTGCTCATAATAAGATTTATGAAGGGCGTGCTAAGGAAGAGACCCCCCAGCAGGATCTTGACCCCTGGATGGGATCTCACTCTGGTCTTGGGGGCCCTCTTTGATCCCCCATTTGAAGCACTGAGCGATATTAAGATAGATTTATTATCTTATAAGACCGCTCTGCTTCTGGCTCTGTGCTTGGCGAAACGTGTGGGTGACCTCCATGCTCTGTCCGTGCACCCAATGTGTACCAGGTTTGCCCTTGACGGGTCAAAGGTCACCCTAAGGCCCAATCCTGTGTACTGTATATCCCTAAGGTCTTGACTCTGAACCCCAGAAGTCTGGACTTTGATCTATCTTCTTTTCCTCCTGCTCCTGTCCTCACTCAGGAACAGAAAAGGCTGAAGGCACTCTGCCCCGTGAGTGCTTTAAGCGCTTACATGCAGAGAACAGCTGAATGGAGGAAAACAAACCAACTGTTTGTGTGCTTTGCAGCCCCAGCTACTGGTAGGGCCCTATCAAAGCAGCGCCTCTCACACTGGGTGACTGAGGCCATAAAAAGGGCGTACAGTAGCAAAGGTCAACAGGTGCCCTCTGGAGTGCGTGCTCACTCCACTCGGGGCTTGGCCACCTCGTGGTCACTGTTCAAGGGTGTACCAATTGCAGACATCTGTGCGGCTGCGAATTGGAGCTCAACAAATACGTTTGCAAAGCATTACAGTTTGGACGTTACTGCGTGTGATGTCACTCAGGCTGTCCTTTCTAACACACAGTAGAAAGCAGCCTTGGGATGCCTATTGAATAAAGGCGGACGTTCACACTAGGATGCATTTTACTGAGCATTTCAAGGGCGTGAATGAATTACGTTCCCATAGCATTTATGTTGCACCGAGAGACCTGACTGAAAGTTATGCACCATAACTCATGTTCCCTGAAGGAAGGGAACGAGGTGCAACATATCTGGCCCTTTCAATGCTGAAAGCTCGGTGAAGTGCATTTTGGAGGAAGTAGGATGGGTGTCAGCGCCTTAAATACCCACAGGGCCGGGTCTCTGGCGTGACGCTGACGCCCCTGCCGTAAAGGCGTTATTGTATTTAGGGATGGGGCAGATCCGATCCAGTATCGGTATCCGATACCAGCATTATTTAAGTATCGGGTATCGGATCAAACCTGCCGATACTTTTCCGATCCAGCTTCAAAGAGCACTTGTGTTCAATCACAATCTGTGACTGCCCTTTTTAACATTGTGATAAACCCAATGAAGACACTCAAAAGCCTTACAATAAGGGGGTTCCCTATTGTAAGGCTGAAGAGTGTCTTCATTGGGTTTATCTCACACAATGTTAAAATGAATAGTTTGGGTTCAAAAGTTTCATTATACAGAGTCAAATACCTGAACAGTATCGGATCAGGAAAGTATCGGTATCGGCCGATACTGAGTTAATAAGTATCGGTATCGGATCGGAAGTGAGAAATGTGGATCGGTGCATCCCTAATTGTATTCCTTCAAGTAATCGCGCGGAGCGCAATTTCACATAGCATTTCTGTTGCACCTCGTTCCCTTCCTTCAGGGAACATGAGTTATGGTGCATAACTTTCAGTTATAAGGCTCACTGTCGATTTTTGAGAAAATTTAAATATTTTAAGTGAGCCTTATAGTCTGAAAAATATGGTAATCAAAATACCTAATGTGCAGTTTATTAAAGTCAAAAGTCAAAGCAAGACAGACAAAATTCTTTTTGCAGTGCAGTCATATATACTACTGCTTATGGTATGGACCTCTAACACATCTATGAATGCAGAAAAGTTTTTAGAACAACATATGCTCCATTCAAGATAGCATACTTTTCAGGGAAGGCATTGCATATTTCAGCAAGACAATGCTAAACTGTACACTGTATTTTTGAAATGTATTATTTGTATTATTTATATGTATTGGGTGGAGCTTTATATAAGTCCACTGGGCATTCATTAAAAATAATAAGGCTTTGTTGTAGAAGAGTTCAGGGTCTAAACTGGCTTGTCTGCAGACCAAACTTTTCACCAAAATTCTGTAGGCTGGTTTTGGTATCCATTTTGATTTTTTCAAAATAAAAAATGAAAAATTCTTTATGATTTCTTTGTGATAATTATATCTGTCATCAGCTGTAGAGAGCTGTGAAATGTTACACCAAAGTCTGCTAAAACTTTTTTCAAATGGAAAACAGGTTTTGTTTTGCTTTAAAAAAAACAAACAAGTCTATTCTTTCAGATTTTCAATTTTATTTTCATTATGAATTATTTTATAAATCAGGAAAAAGTGCAAGAAAATAATTTATCACACTACAGATTACAATAGTTTTAATTTTCATAGTACAAAGTCATAGAAGATCCACTGATTATTTTTTAAAATTGTATTGAAACACTCAGCAAGTATTAGATGAGCCTCTACAATCGATTAACTTTTGGAGTTAACACATTTCAACATGGCTGCTGAAGGTAATTGACTTATGAAAACAGAAAAGTAGCAATCAGAGTTTTACCCCACCAAAAATACCTACAATGTGGTGTGGTAGTAGCTGACAGTCATACCCAACAACTATTTGAATTTCTAACAGATTGGGCAATATCTTTGTTTAAAACTCTAGCATAAAAGCTGGCAGGTTATTTCAATGTGACCTACTTATATTGGCACTTTCCCTGATACCACAAATCAGAAGGTTTGTCCTGAAGAAGGACTACAGAGTTGGTAAAATTCTGGATTCTGCATGGGAAAAAAAAGAAGTTGGTTCTTGCAAAACAATGAACTGTTGATCTTAATTCATGCAGATCTGTTCCACTTCATAAAAGCCGAAACAAGACGACGGTTTATGGCATTTTTCTGTCATTTGAATCCGCTGATGTGCTCGTTTAATATGTGCTTATCTGGAACGGACTCAGCTGTAGCTTTTGTCAGTGGACGATATAATAATAATATGCTGCATGACTCACTAAGTTAAAGGAACTGTGATCATTCTTTTCTGCTTGAAGTCACATCTGGGATGACAAAACCATTACTTTCCTCACTCAAACAAAACTAAAACATCTGCTTCTCATAGCATAAGTGCTAATGTCACAATATGTTTTTTTGTGTGTGATTTTTTTCTGTATCGAGTTAATTTATGCTTCTTTAGTTCATGGATTTGTACCCCTTTGTCCCTGTGTGCCATATATCCCATAGTTAGTCTCTACTCCAAAGTCATGCATTGCCCACTTCACCTGTTCTTCATATCAATTATTCTCTGCTGCACCTGTCTATATATATATATATATATATATATATATATTATATATATATATATATATATATATATATATATATATATATATATATATATATATACAGGTAGTCCCCGACTTACGAGCGCTCTTACTTACGAGGTCCCGGACTTACGAATATGCATCTCATTAAAAAAAAAAAATATTTTATTTATTTTTTTTTTATAAATGAATACATGTACAGTACTGTACAGTCACCAAGCACTTAGCCTATCCTAACACAGTTTTTAAAGATGAAGTAGTGAGTTGAGTTGTCTCCCTTTCACATAAAGGGAGCTAGCTCCCTTTATGTGAATGGAGCCTGCTGGGGAGGAGGGAGACAATTCAACTGACTCCTTAACTGTGTTAGGATAGGCTAAGTGCTTGGTGACTGTACAGTACTGTACTGTACATTTATCTATTTATAAATAAAAAAAATAATATATATACTGTACAGTATATTTTTAATAAATAGATAAATGTACAGTACTGTACAGTCACCAAGCACTTAGCCTATCCTAACAGTTTTTAAAGATGAAGGAGTGAGTGGAATTGTCTCCCTCCTCCATGGTGGCTCCATTCACACAGCTAGCTCCCTTTATGTGAAAGGGAGACAATTAAACACACTCCTTCATCTTTAAAAACTGTTAGGATAGGCCAAGTGCTTGGTGATTGTACAGTACTGTACATGTATTCATAAAAAAAATATATACATATATTTTTGGTGATCCTACTTACAAATTGTTGACATAGTCCCCCTAGGGACGGAACTCGCTCGTAAGTCGGTATATATATANAACACCAATATATCTTGACAGGAGTTGGGGGTATTGTGTGCGTGTGAAAAAAAATGTATATATATACATGCATATATATACTGTATATATATATACAGGGAGTCCTCGACTTACGAACGAGTTCCGGACCTACAGGCCGTTCGTAACCCGATTTTGACGTAAGTCGGGGACCACCCGAGCCGGCACTGATACATGTACGGTAATGAACAGTTACCAAGTTACCTATCCTAACACAGCTACATAATTATCAAAAAACACATACGGTACTATACAGTACATTTAGAGATTTATAGTACTGTACAGTAATTAAATTAAAAAAATACAATTTCTTAATGTGAGCTGGTCTTCGCCACCCGTCGGGTCCGTGTCTCCGGTCGGGCCTCGTTAGCATTTTAGCCCTGCGTTAGCTCGGTGTCGTCCCTCCAAAAAGGCTGCCCAGCTGTTTATCCATGTTTTAGCATGTTACCTCGGTCTTCATCCAACATCTGAGGCTACCAGGCAGACATCAATGCGAGCTCCCGGCTGCAGCAGGCTCTCCGCCGCCATGCGAGTCCGGTCCGGGCCGCTTTAGCATTTTAGCCCCCCGTTAGCTCAAGGTGTCGTCCCTCCAAAAGGCATTTTAGCCTCCGTTAGCTCGGTGTCGTCCCTCCAAAAAGGCTGCCCAGCTGTTTGTCTGCGTTTTAGCATGTTACCTCGGTGTCCATCAAACAGCTGAGGCTGCCAGGCAGACATGGATGCGAGCTCCCGGCCCCAGCAGCCGTGTCGGACCGCCGCCTGTCGGGTCCGTTAGCATTAGCATGATAGCTCGTGGTTCCTCCACTACATCTTGCTGTCTACTGCTTCACGCGTTCCACAGCGTCTTTGTCCTTGGTCTATCTGTCCCTACGCAAAACCGCCGTTCAGCTGCAGCGCACCGCCGTTCAGCTGTAGCGCATGTGTCCGCGCGGAGCAACCTCTGAACCAACACGGTTTGGTTGTCGAAGCCGGAGCTAACCGAAGCTAAAAACATTGCGGCCGGAAACTGTCGGAAACTACCGGAAACTGCGTAATTCGGATTAAAAATAATAAAAATAATAATTTTAATAATAATACTTTATTTATAAAGCCATTTAAAACAACCACAGCTGCAACAAAGTGCAGTACACATGAAATAAAGAACATTTAAACAAATTTTAAAAATATATTTCATATTTTTATTAATATGATGCGTTTGTATGTCCGAGTTGCCGTAAGTCGAGGATGCCGTAACTCGCGGACTCCCTGTATATATCAGAGTCAGAGTCAGAGAGTCTTTATTGTCATTTGCACCGCATGTGGTACATGAGATGAAAACGAGATTATGTACACGAGGTCCCAGTTACATCCAACAACAAATGAAAGAGAAAAACAGTAATAACATCGAGAACTAACTAAGAAAAACATCAACTAGTAATACACTAAGCCTAATATAGTGGGAATAAACAGCAGCACGAACATGAGTTTGTATGAGCAGATGGTCACAGATGGTCACAGATGAACACAGCAACAAGAAAACATATCAGCATCACCATGATGTGATATTTTGCAGTGTTTATTTTAATTTTATTTTTATTTATTCATGAGTCTAACAGCCTCAGGGTAGAAGCTGTTCCTCAGTCTAGTGGTTCTACACTTGATGCTCCTCAACCTCCGTCCTGAGGGGAGTGGGGCAAAGAGTGAGTGTGCTGGATGAGTGAGGTCTTTCATGATACAGGTGGCTCTTTTCCTGCATCTAGAGGTGTAAATGTCTGTGATGGTGGGGAGACTGACTCCAACAGACTTCTGTGCAGCCTTCACCACTCTCTGCAGAGCTTTTCTTTCTTCAACTGTGCAGCCTCCATGCCACACGTTGATGCTGGAGCACAGGATGCTCTCCACTGCACACCTGTAGAACGAGGTGAGAACTGGGCTGCTCAGGCCGGCTCGTCTCAGCCGTCTGAGGAAGTAGAGTCTCTGATGACCTTTCTTGATCAGGCTGGTGGTGTTGTTGCTCCAGCTGAGGTTATCATTCAAGTGTACACCCAGGTATTTGTAGCTGGAGACCACTTCCACTGCAGACCCACCTATTATCAGTGGGGCATGGGTGTGTTTGTTCCTTCTGAAGTCCACAATCATCTCCTTTGTCTTCTTCACATTCATGTGAAGATTGTTCTCTTTGCACCAGCTCTCCAGATGTTCCACCTCCTGTCTGTAGCTGGACTCATCATTGTTTGTGATGCATCCCACCACCGCTGTATCATCTGCAAACTTAACAATATGACAGCCTGGAAGTGTGGCTGTACAATCATATGTGAGCAGAGTGAACAGAAGGGGGCTCAGCACACATCCCTGAGGAGAGCCAGTGCTGAGGGTTATGGTGGAGGAGGAGAAGTTGTGGATCTTCACGGACTGTGGTCTGTCTGTTAAGAAGTCTAGTATCCAGTTACAAATAGAGGGGCTTAGTCCAAGTGTAGATAGTTTGTCTATCAGAGTTTGGGGGATCATGGTGTTGAAGGCAGATGTGAAGTCCACAAAGAGCAGACGCACGTATGAGTCCTTCTGATCCAGGTGGGTGAGAGCAGTGTGGACCACGGAAGAAATGGCGTCCTCTGTTGATCGGTTCTCACGGTATGCGTATTGATGAGGGTCCTCATTGATGTTGACGGTTGCCTTGATGTGGGACATGACCAGTTTCTCAAAACATTTAGCGACTATCGGGGTGAGGGCCACCGGTCTATAGTCATTCAGACCAGTCACTGTGGAGCTCTTTGGGACTGGGATGATGGTCGCGGTCTTCAGGCAGGTGGGAACTGACTCCAGTGCAAGTGAGGTGGTGAAGATGTCAGCCAGCACCTCACAGAGCTGGTCCGCACATTCCTTCAGAACTTTCCCTGGGATGTTGTCTGGTCCGGTTGCTTTATGAGGATTAATCTTTCTGAGACTGCCTCTCACTTCTGCTGCGGACACCCTGAGATGCTCTTCATCTGGTGATGAGGTGAGTCTGGTGCTAGCAGGTCTGTTTGGATCATCAAAACGTGCATAAAACTTATTGAGGGCATCAGGCAGAGATGGGTCCCTGGGGCATTGTTTGTTTTTGCCTTTGTAATCTGTTATGCATTTAATACCCTTCCACATGCTCCGTGGGTCTTGTGAGGTGAACTGTCCCTCGATCCTCTGTGCATACGTGGCCTTGGCCTTCTTAATGCCATCCTTCAGTTCATTCCTGCTCTTTCTCAGTTATATATGTATGTATGTATATATGTCTATATGTATAAGCACATTTAACATTGAAACTGTTAATCAGATCATACTGTGTTAAACGTCAGTGAATACAAGTGCATTTTCAGGAGAGATTTATAAGCAAGGACTGAAGTGGCCTGTCTAATGTTGATGGGCAGATTGTTCCAGAGGTTAGGACAAATGACTGAAAAAGCCAGATCTCTTCTGAGCTTCAACCTGTCTTTTTTAAAATCAAAAGCAGCAGGTTAGATAATCTCACCGCCTGATAAGGAACATAAGGTTGAAGTAGGTCGGAGAGGTGTGAGGGTGCAAGGCCGTTAATGTACTTAAATGTCAACAGAATTTTTTTTAATAAATTCTGACACGCACAGGGAGCCAGTGACGGGAGGACAAAACTGGTGAAATGTGCTCAAACCTATGAGTTCCTGTCAATAGCAGAGCTGCAGCATTTTGGATGAGCTGGAGACGTGAAAGGGAGACCTGACTGACCTCAACATAAAGCGAGTTACAGTAGTCCAGCTGGGTTGTAATACCATACCATACCATTTTATTTATAAAGCACTTTAAACAGGAACAAGTCCACACCAAAGTGCTGGACAAACAAACACGCAACAGGCAACACAGACAATGAAGTACAACACGAAAAACATAAAAACATTGCAGATCATAAATCAAACGATCCAATACAAATCAGCTGGCATTGAAAGCGATGGAGTAGTAGTGAGTTTTTAACCGGGATTTGAAAACCGAGAGGGAGGGGGCCTGTTTGATGAGCAGCGGTAACTCGTTCCAGAGTCTTGGGCCTGCTACAGAGAACGCCCTGTCACCCCTGCGCTTAAGGCGAGTTTCTGGAACTATTAAGAGTACCTGATCCTCTGACCTCAAAGCACGTGGAGGGACATATGGGTGTATCAGATCCGAGAGATAGGCGGGGGCGAGACTGTTCAGCGATTTGTAGACATACATGAGAATTTTGAATTGGATTCGAAGATGAACCGGTAGCCAGTGAAGGGAGGCCAAGACTGGTGTAATGTGCTCTCTTTTGCGTGTGCTGGTTAGAAATCGGGCAGCTGCGTTCTGAACCAGTTGCAATCGTGCAATGGTGGCTTGACTGAAGCCAAACAGAAGTGAATTGCAGATTGTAATGAATCCATGGACTCATTTTTCAAGGTCTGATCTGGTCAGAATGGACTGAATCTTACCTATCTGTTTTAAGTGGAAGAAGCTTTTTTGAAGAACAGAGTTAATCAGTTTATTGTACTTAAAATCATAGTCTAACACCATCCTGAGATTCATAACAGACTGATTAAGATAAGGCTTAAGAGAGTCAAGATTTACGGGATCAGTGACAGCGGTTCTGATCATTAAAACTTGAGAAATTTGAAGCCATTCATGTTTTGATATTATCGAGACATTTTAACAAAGGGTGGATGGAGCTGGAACTGTTGGGTTTTAAGGGCAGATAATCATCTGACAATCATTCATTCAACCTTTATTTACACACATAAATCACATTGAGCCCCAAAGACTCATTTACAAGTGAGACCTGTTTGGACAGACAAAAAGTAATAAAAGTGACAACATGTATAAGATTTGGAGGCAAAACAAATTCCTAACAGACTCTCATTCCTTGGCCGAGGAAAGATAAGCTGAAATTGATAAAAAGTAAAAATAAAATAAAAAAGCATATAGTGACGCAGACATTCCACGGGGGAGGGGAGAGGACAAGCATAATGATCATCAGTATAACTCAATAAGGACTAAGTACACGTTGACCTCTGCTAAAACACACACTCTGCCTATACTGCTGTATTGTAAATAGTCTGCCACTCTCAATATTCCAATACATATTGAATATTATTATTGATATTGTTTATATTATTTCTTTACATACTGTTCTTAACATTTTGTAACTTTTGTGTGAATCTTTTTATCTTTTTATCTGTTGCTGCTGTTACACTTGAATTTCCCATCTGTGGGACAAAAAAGGCTGTTTCTATTCCATTCTATTCTATTCATTTCTATTATATTCTAACAGTGAAACAAAAGGCCATGTTTCCTCAGCATAGACCCCAAGGTTTTATGTCTATGTGAAGGGTCTGTGTCCTTGTTCGAGAAGAGGAAAGAACAGTCTATCAGTATGAATGTCCAGGTTTAAACCCAACAAAGTTTAATCAGGTCCTCTCTGGATGTTTTATTTTTATTGAAATGTTTTCTCTTTCATTCAAAGGACTTCTTCAGTCTGAGAAGCCACAACCATCTGAGTCTTAATAGCACATTCACATAGTGGGTCAACCAGTTTCATGGTGCTGAAATGGTTTCAAACCTTTTCAGTTTCAGAAACCCAAGCCCCGAAACCACAGGTAGCACATGTTAAGACTTTAGACATTTAGTAATTCAGATGTAGGACAGAGAACAGGACCGAAAAATACATTGAACAGACACCGTGCGTTAATCTTAATTTCACATTTAACATCAAAGTAATAATCAATAATCCAGATTAAAAATCCAACAAAGTTAAGTCAGGTGTTCTGGATAGTTTCTTTTAGGAACTTTGATGTTTTGAACCACTTTGGCCATGGCTGCCTCAGACGAGTCAACAGGGAAGAGGGCTGACTCCAGAAACCATCTTATCACCATCAAACTGGTTGGCCCACTATGTGAGTGTGCTGCTTATGGGACTGAGTTTGATGTGGCTCCTCGGACTGATGAAGCCTTTTGGATGAAAGAAGAAAGAAACCATTCAGAGGACCTGACTAAAGGTAGTTGGATTCACATTTAACACTTTACAATTTATTTCAGCAGGCTGAATAAACCAAATTATGTGTCAAGTTTGAGGAAGAGCAGGTGAAATATTTGTCAAGACAGCAAACTGCAATTAAAATACAAAAACTTTTCCCTTTTTTGTTTAAGCAATTTTTCTAAAACTGCAGGTTTCCTCTTTTAATATTATATATGTTTAAATATTTAAAATGTGTCAAATCTAGTATGGTACACCAAAACATCACAGAGCTGTCTACTATTGTTCATTTCCTAACTTTGCCTGACTCTCGTTTCAACACCATCTTGGCTTGCTATTATAATAAATATGTTCATAACAGTGTGAAATTCAGAAATTGTTCAGTTAGTTTCTTAATTTAGTCTGCTTCTCCAAGGGAAATATAAATAAGGGGGGTTAGAATTTATTTGCAACATTTTGCTTGGTAAACAAAAGCAACTAAAGTAAAGTGGAAATATATTCAACAATGTCTAATATTAGCAGATGAGCAGGATGGACTGGTTTCTACTTTGTATAATATAGATAATTGCCAGTTCTATTTGTATGCAATGTATTGGCTGTGAAAGCTGTTATTTAAAAATGATGCTGAAGTTTTAAATAACTACCGTACAATCAAAACTTGCATCCACTGTGGTTCTATATTTGAGGAACAACAAGACATTCAACAAAATTATGGTTGGAAATAATATACCATAGGATAATTTAAGATCGTTTTTTTTATATTTTAAGCAGAATGAGCAGTCTTTGAACATTATTTTAAAAACATCTCCAATACAAGAAAATTGCATTAAAATACTAGCATTTGTAAAAGGAATTCTTCCATTCCCAAGACTTAAACTAAAATCATTTTATGCTGAGAAGGGAAGATGTTTTAACCATTTTGATCAAATGTTCTTAAAGCATTCATTAATTGTGAGACTTTGGGAATGTGGTGGTGCTCAGATAATGAATTGAACTCTCATTCTGCTACACTAAACTTAGATTTGTTAATTACACTGCAAAATGCATTTTTGTGTAGCAGAATGTGTAGTGCTCAAACAGTATGTAATAGAAATGGTATGCAGCCACAAGCACACCAAAGTTTGACTCTGTATTTTTCTAAATGTGCTGACTTGAAGTCATTTTTGTTTTCCCAGTTGTCAGTTGATTCTGGCAGCCATCTTCAATGGATTTGACTCCAAAAGTTAGTCCCTTGAAAATGTACACCAAGTGATTCCTTTTGGGGAGTTTCATTAAAATGTATTCAGAAGTTCATACGATTTTTGCTAAAGCTGTAGATCAGGGGTCTGCAACCTGCGGCTCTGAAGCCATGTGTGGCTCTTTGGTCCTTTTCCAGCTTTGACCAAAACCAACATTAAACTCAATTTTATAGGATCTTAAGAATCTTTATAGAATATATAAGAAGTTATACCCACAACAACAAAAAAATACTAATTTGAGCAGTTTTCTAGTCATTTCCTTTGTCAATACACAGAGTAAATTCTACTCCCTTTAATTTTAAGCTTTATTTTTTCAAAATATGGTACTCAATTTCTTCACAAAGGAAAAATACAGAAGCTCTCACATTACATGGGAATGTGTCTCAGCTACTACCACACCAAACTTAAGTGAAAACTGGCACGCATACCTTAGTATGACTGTACCTCAACAAATTTAACAGATATTGAACTAAAATCTGATATAGTCAGAGCTGAGCCATACACAACACACTTTGAGCCTGAACTGTATAAAACAAGATTTCAACACAATTACTTTTCAAAATTAAACTAAAATTGTTACAATTCTGTAATTTCTCAATGTCAGTAGATTTTAGTCTAAAACGCACGGAAGCCTGCACAGTTCATTGCTTTAGTTTAAAAAAAAAATTAAAAAAAAAAAAAATAAATAAAAAGCAGGCAAAATAACATATTTTTTTCTTGTTTTTAGTTGTTATGTTTTTAGTTCTACAGTATAATTACACACCTACCAGCCTGAAAAGCCACCTCTAAAAAACATAAAGTGGCCCATGGGCCACCAGTTGATAATGACAACTATACGTATCAGGTTTTGTGGCTCTGGGCATTATTAATTTAATGAATTAAGGGACAGAAATGGCTCTTTTGATGGTAAATGTTGCAGACTCCTGCTATAGATGAAGACACAAACGCAGACAAAAGTATTATTGCCTCTAATCTTTGACAGTGGGTGATAAAAAAGGTGAGTTTAGGCTCGAAAAGCACTTTTTTTTTACAGTCCAGGGTTTGACATTTGCTGTATAAAACCAGTAGTTGAATCTAAACTTGAAGGATCGTTTACCACTCTCACAAACCGCGTGTCATCTCACACACTCGTCAGTAATGAAGACAGAATAGGTTTTTTGACGTAAATCAGTGTTGACGTTTTCTTATTTCCTGAGCTGAAGCTTTTTCTCAAGCACTGAGATGAACCAAATGGAATATCTGGTTGTATCTGCTGGTGCTGGCGATGCTGCTGCCTCGGTCAATAGGCTAGAGCGACTATAGAGCAGCCGGCGAAGCCATCAGAACCAGATCAAACAGCTTGATCTGTAAAGACCTTGACTTGGGACACAAATCGACTGTTGAGGTGCAGAAGAAACACCTCTCACCGGCTGGTCAGATAACTTTCACAGTTCATGGAGACAAAACGCACGCCATGGTCATTAAATTCAGGCTATTTTTAGATTCTGTGCATCCGTCTGCTGAAGATGTGTCACTGAGGTTTTGACAACACAGGAGACAGACTCTCCTTTGCCCCAGACTCCTGCCCATGTTTGGTGATGGAAGGACTTATGCTATTGGACACCACAGAAAAGGATTTCACTCTTGTTACCTCCTGCCTGCTGATTGAACACCACAAGGCTATCTGTTACCAGGAAAATGCTTAGCTGCTACAAGCACTTCTTATAGCTGTAGATTATTTGCTTCCACTCCGATGAATGTACTTTACATGACATTAAACAGAAGCAATAAAAGATCTGCCAGCTCCTAACCCATCCCATCCTCCCTGTTCTGAGGAGCGTGGGAGAGTTTCATGCATGATTAATCTTGGAAATCTAACGTCTCCTAATCTGATTTTTATTTGCGGGGGATATTATGTGTAATTAATGGTCACATGCCCTTAAAAACAAAGATAATGTTGTTTACACGTGTACTCTCAAATTGTAAATCATGTAATATAAAATGAAAATTAGAGCAAGAATCTTAAAACATGAATCAATATGGTAGTCCTTGCAGGTGCTGTGTGCCCTAAAGTGATGCTAATGTGTTGAGAGGGAGAGTAAATAAAAAGCCTAATGTGTTCCAAAGCACACATCTAAATAGGACTTGTCAAGGGATCATAATCTTCTCTCCACATGACGCCGGGTATATTGTGACACTTGCAGTGTTTGTTTTGCATTCAAGGGACTACTTTGAAAGGGAAATGACAAAGAATTGATATTATCCCCTCAAAAATAATGACCTCCTACTTGGAAGTCTTAATAGTCTGCAACCGAGGGATGCTGTGCATCTAAATAAGATCCAGGCCAGGACGCGCTTTATTAACTCGAGACATGGAGTAAAGCATATGCAAAAAAAAATAAAATAAAATCAGTGTCGATCAGCTTTTGCTTCAAATGTATCTTTAAACTTTAGTTAAGCATGTGCCAACTTACATCAATGCCTCACAAAATAGATTTCCCAACACATTTTAGTTTTTTTAATATCTTATTTTTATTTGTCCCTGATAATGGTTGTGTTTGATTTACTCTAGGTGTACTGCAAGACACTTGATAGTAACCGTAAAAAAGAAATACAGATATTGCTTCATGAAATAAGCAAATTATATTACCGTACTGTAATAATACAGAGGCAGTTTCTTCCAGGTTGAAAATCCAACATAGAAACAAAACCGTACCCCTACATTTGCATCACTCTTTAGAAGAGACAATTATTTTTTATTATGCTAAAAAAAGTTATATTGGAATACATTATTTTTTTAGCTCTCTTGACAACTGTGCAGTGAAGAATAATTGCTGTAACTGCTTTTGTTTACCAACAGCAACTTGCTATCAAAAAGCAGTGAGAATTTGTCCTATTTCACATCTATTAAGTAACCACTGGATGTATATGCAGCTGACTAACACTTGAAGTCAATCCAAGTCAGCATGGCCACCAAGGCCAAATTACATTTATCAAACACACACTTAGCTATTTTTTGTCAATGTTGCAGTCATGGAGCTAAAACATATTGTGGTAGTATCTGACAGTACTCCCCAACACATACTTTGAGTGTAAGATTTCTTAATGTGAAGTTCAACATGACCAAAACGGCTCTAGTGCTGTCATTTTTCAAACGTAAGATCAGCAAAGGGTAAAAGTTTGGCATGAAAGGTTCAAAGGCAATATTTTTTTTAATAAATTACTGAGTTAGTTTTTTTTTCTCCCTTTCTTGTCTGTACTGTAATTACTTAATCTAAAAAAGCTACGTCTGGTCCTCTGGACATTCACAAAACAAAACAAAGCAAAAAAAAAAAAAAAAAACCAACTGTAGAAACGTTTCGTCTTTCGTCCGAAAGACTTCCTCAGTCTGAGAAGCTGTATTCAGCTCAGTCTTATAAATAGCACCCTCTCACAAGCCGTTTTCGCATTGGCCAGCCCTCCCCGGCTCTCCCAGCTTCTAACCCGGGTTCGGTGTATTCGCATTTACCTTTTCCGCCCGGGATCCAACCTTGTTCTGGAACCATGTCCACCGTGGTTCTATCGGGCCGAGCCCCACGGACCCAGTTTCACGTCATGTACTGCTCACATTTGATTCGTTGTTTGCAGCAGGGGCGGGACTCATTCAAACAACCTCAGCGCGAGGGTTGAATTTCATTCAAATTTAACTACAGAAACGAGAAACCCCTAAAACAATTGTTAGCTGAATTAGTTTTTCTGAGTTAAATTTTTGTTAATAACTGATCACAAATCAGCTTATGTTACAACGTAAATAACAACGAAGCGCGGACCCATTTCCGCCTTTCAGCGCGACTTGAATGTCATTAAACAATAACTAAAACAATAACTAATGTTGTCTAACTGTTGCGCGCACCCAGGGTTTTAAAATATAACTAATAATCTCTAACTTCTACGTACAGCTAAAATGTTAAGAGGAGTGATTCCTATACGTATGAGTAAGGTGGACACCTAAAAATCCAGTCTGGTGTTTAGCTCAAAGTGTTAATGCACTGTCGTTTTGACCCGGCGAAGCGGGTTCACTTCCCGCCTGGTACAAAGTTATTTTACTTTTTTTTTCTTTATTCACATTTTCTTTTAAATAAAAAGGAGTCTGTTTGGTTAACAAACTCCTTTTTATTTACTCCACAAAAAAAAAAAAAGTAAAATAACTTTGTCCCAGGCGGGAAGCGAACCCGCTTCGCCGGATTAAAAAGACAGTGCATGAAGTTAGAGATTATTAGTTATATTTTAAAACCCTGGCTGCGCGCAACAGTTAGACAATATTAGTTATTGTTTAATGACATTCAGGTCGCGCAGAAAGGCGGAAATGGGTGTGCGCTTCGTGTTATTTACGTTGTAACATAAGCTGATTTGTGATCAGTTATTAACAAAAATTTAACTCAGAAACACTAATATATATATATATCCAGCTAACAATTTTTTTTTAGCGGAGTCTCCTCTCTTAAAACACGAACACTCCACCCACGTGAAGAGAGCACCCCACCCACTTCCAGAGAACTGCCCACCCACTTCAAGGCGGCTCTGCGGCAAATGCGTAATGAACGCGGGTGGCCCAGAGCCACCCAGGGGCGGCCCGGGGCATTGAGGGCTGGCCAATGCGAAAACGGCTACAGTGTTACACAACCAGTTTGCTGATGACAGCCGACACCAGCTGCTCACATGATCAAGGAGGACCATCAGCCTAACAATGGATCGTTAGCACCCTGATGGTTGTTTGCTATTCACAGAGGGCTGAGTGATACTAGCAATAACAGCGTTGTAAGAGGGGGACAGTTGAACCCGGAGGGTACAACTGTTTAAACTGAGTTTAAACAAAAATAACTTAAAAATGTATTTCTTGTACGAGGTCAACTGGTTGTTTCTTCTTCTTCTTTGGTCTCTCTTTTTTCATTCAACCTTTATTTTTGACGTGAAATCTGCGCCCAGCACCTTCCCATTATCTTGCAACGTTGTGGAATAACTGTGCATGTACCATTTTTAACGAGAGTCTATGGGTAAGATTCATGCGCCCCCAGGACCGGCAATACGTCACCAATCAGAAAACGTTTTTTGAAACAAACAATATAACTCATCATTACCTAAAAAAAATTTATCCTACACGACTAAAAACATATATACATACATTGCAAAATATTTTTATTTTATTATTTCATTTTTATTTTTTATTTTTAAGACTTCAATGTAAAATGGTGAATATTTCCAGAAGTTCCAGTGGGGCGGCGCCCTGGCGCCCCCTACTGGCCGGCCGCCCCTGGTTAACACCCTGATGGTTGCTTGCTATTCACAAGGGGCTGAGTGATGCTAACAATAACAGCATTGTAAGAGGGGGACAGTTGAACATGAAGGCCTCCACCTCTATTTAATGATGGACAGTTTCTTTTCACAAAGATGGCCTACTTTACTCCTCTCTCAAACCATCATTCCTCTCTATCAAGGATGTGAACATCTTTATCCCTGAACGAGTGAACGTTGGCCTGGAGATGAGTGGCCACAGAGTCCTGGCCTGATGATATTGATCTTCAGTGCTGGGCCATCCTTTTGGCCAGTGGCTGTTTAGTTTCCCCGATGTAAGACTGATCACAGCCCTCCTGACACTGAACAGCATACAGTACACTATATTACTTTGTGCTGGGGGACTGGAACTTTGGGATGAACCAGTCTTTGCCGTAATGTATTTTGGGGTTTAAAAGCCACTGGGACGTTATGTTTAGAAAATAAATGTCTCATTTTCTCTGAACCTCCCACAACATATGGAATGACCACTGGTCTGGGTCTGGTTTCCTTCTTTTCACCTGATGGCTGGCTGGAGTCCTGTTTCGGTTTCTTCTCTGCTTTCAGGAAGGCCCAGTTAGAATATCCATTTCTCTGGAGCCTGTCTAGTGTGGGATTTCTCCTTTTGCCTGGCTCCTGAGTTAATGGGGACGCTGTCTGCTCTGTGATACAGAGTCCTGATGACTCCTAACTTGTGCTCCAGAGGGTGATGGAAGTCAAACTGTGAGTGGGTTTGCAGTACACTTCAGTTTTCAAATGTCCTCCATCAGAAACTGAGACCTCACAGTCCAAGAAAGCCAACCTGCCATATGTTACATCTTCTCGTGTGAACTTGATATATTTATCCACAGAGTTGATGTGATCAGTGAAATGTTGGACTTCCTGAGATTTAATTTTAACCCAGGTGTCGTCAACATACCTGAACCAATGACTTGGTGGTCTCCCTGAAAAGGATGTCAAGGCTCTCTTTTCTACCTCCTCCATGTACAGGTTGGCAACAATAGGAGAAACTGGAGACCCCATAGCACACCCATGTTTCTGCCTATAATATTGCTCCCCATATGTGAAGTAGGTTGACTGCAGGCACAGTTTCAAGAGTTGACACAGTTGCTCTGCGGAAAGTGTGGTCCCGTTGCTCAGAGTGGTGTCTGATTTTAACATTAAACAGACCACCTCTACTGCCTCATCAACAGGAATGCACGTAGAGTGATGTACATCAAAAGAGACTATTGTTTTTTCAGTTTCTGTGATGACATCCCTCACCTTATCCACAAAGTCCATAGTGTTCTGTATGTGGTGTTCTGAGCTACCAACTAAAGGGATTAGTACAGACACCAGATATTTGGAAACCTTGTAAGTGACCGAGTTAATCATGCTAACAATTGGTCTTAAAGGTACACCTTGTTTGTCACTTTTAGGTAAACCATACAGACAGGTGTGGCCTCCCCTGGGTACAGTCTGTGGTACAGAATATGGTCAACAGCCATGTCCTGCTCCAAATGTTTCAGGCATTCTATCAACTTCTTCTTGTAACCATTTCCTGGATCTCTTTTCAGCGGTTCATGAGTGGTTTTCACTAAGGAGCGCTATAACTTTCTCATGATAGTCTTTCTGGTTCAAAATCACTGTGCACCTTCCTTTGCCTGCTGGGAGAATTATGGTGATTTTGTCTTTGCTAAGAGTGGTGAGTGCATCCCTCTCCTCTATCCTGATGTTGGAAGGTGGTGGTTTGGCATAGCTGAGGCAGGCTAAAACTTTTATTCTGAGTTGTTCTGCTTCATACTCTTTAATTTTGTTGTTGCGGATGGCTGACTCAGTGGATGTGATCATCTCCACCAGAGGAATGCTACTTGGTGCAACTGCAAAGTTCAGTCCCCAGGCAAGAATCTCTGTCTCCGGTTGGGTGAGCTGTCTGTCAGATAAATTCTTCACCCACTTTTATGTCTCCCTGTATGTTTCCACTGAATGTGTTGTTATTGGAATTGTGATGGTGTTGACGAGTTATCAGTAAGTTAAACTTGTTCCCTGTCAGTCCACTGCGGTGCAACAGCATGGCTATGGGAATTGCGCCACCATGCGGTTCACCTGAAACAATACAATCACGCCTTTTAAGGCAAGTAAGCGTCAACGTCAGCAAGGAGGCTCCACCCTCCTTGCATAAAAGACAGCGACACGCAGCGTACGTCCTCTTTGTGCACTTCACCTCGCTTCACACACCTGAACTTCGTAGGATTGCCTCACGTGACTGAACTGCTCGACCGGAGGTGAGCCTGCTCCCTGCCCAGAGCATCACAGAGGACTCCCTGCGAGCGCTTTGTTTAGCTGATGCTAACCTAGTGCCATCGATATATATTTTTCTTTTCGAAAAGATAGAAGCCTTTTACACTGTTTCGCCGCCCAGCTAGCGGGACGCTAAAGCTAGATTCATACTTGACGCGTCAAGAAGCGCGCAAGGGTGCGCGCTCCAAAAGTGACGCAATTTCACAGTCCCCGCCCCTGCGCGTTGGCCCCGCGCGTGGGATTAGCGCGTGTCGTGCACCTCTGAATTTTTTTAACTCTGCAAGCCTCTGCGCGCGCGGTGGGCGCTATGATTTGATTGACAGGTCCACACCCGACAGCCTTCACCCTCTTCACGCCGGAGCCTGCAGCTGTTTGCGCCGCTGTGGTCGTGGAGACGGAGTCGCGACGCATGGAGGAATGTTTTGTGACACAAAATGTATTAAATTCTCCTTCGTTCCTGATCTGGAGTCGGACTTTTCTTTTGTTTTTTCGCCAAAAGTCACGTGATCGCTTTCTCCTCCGCTGACTCCATGCATTAAAACCGCAAATAAAGACAACAGTTCAGCACGCGAGCGGAAAGCTATTTGTTTTTGTTGTGTGATTTCAAACAGTTCTTCTTCTACGGTAGATTTCTTCTTCTACACCTTTCTTGCAACATATGCACAGGTTTTAGAGGGTACTGCCTCCTGCTGGTCCGTAAAAGAACAGCACTTTGCCATGTGCCGCCGTGGGACAACTATAAACACAGAGGCGACACTGTAAACGCATTTCGCCGCACGGCACAGTGCACGCGCAATGCGCGCGCACCAGCCTGCGGACCAAAGTGCGAGTCTAACTCAGCCTTAACTGCACCACACCTAGCCTGCTAAGCTAACGGAACTAACTGGCTAACACCATGAACAACGCGACGAGAGGATTTCTTACCACGTTTAGCGAGTGCTAACGGGTTGTCGCTCAACGTCTCTTCTTGGCCATGGCTCCCGAGAGAGGCAAGAGGAAGTCGAAGAACTCCAACAAGGGTAGCAGACCAGTGAGCCCCGGCTCCCAAACCTGCCCCAGCAAATGTGGCTATTTAATGTCAGCGGCGGACACCCACGACGCCTGTCCGATTTGCCTAGGAATGGTCCATGCAAAGACAGCCTTGGACTCCCCAGATTCTTGCCCTCACTGCAGCCAGCTGCGTGAGGCAGTGCGAAGGAGGCGCATGGACTTCGTGGCCAAGGCCATGGGCGGCCACACCGCAGCTCGAGAACCGCTAGAGACTCTCACGTCTACAGTGGAGCTGGAGGCGGACGAGATGGAGGACAGCGGTGCCTTGGACTGGGGCGAAAAGATGGACGTTGTCGTGCCCGTGGCCGTGGGGGACTCCACGATGGACTACGACATGAGGGACTTGATGAGGGCTGATGAACTGTCGCTCACAGCCTCTGGCGAGCTGTCGGATGATGAGGTAGAAAACGAGGAAGAGGGGAAGGATGAAGACTTCTCCCTGAGCCCGATGGCAGGTCAACCAGAGGCAGACGGGTTCACACCCGCTCTGTTCGAGCTGTGTCGCAGAGCTGCAGAGGCTTTGAACATAACATGGCTAGAACCCCCACCTCGACAACAGGTAACGAGACTGGCGGGGAACTATTTTTTCGCGAAGCAGCAGTCGGCCACGAGGCACAGGATGCCCATCTTCCCGGACTTCCACACGGAGCTAACTCGCTCCTGAGCTGCACCCAGAACCCCCTGACACTGCCTCTCTCCCAGTTTCTGGACGTAGAGGGCATGGAGGCAACTGGCATGGCCCACATTCCTCAGATAGACGAGACTTTGGTGGCACATTTGGCCCCCAGAACTTCTGGCTCCAAGCCCACACTGCCCAGAAAAGCCTACCGTGTCTCAGCTCTCCAGCTAGAGAAGAGCTACCGGGCTCAGGCCCTCGCGGTCCGCGTCATGAATGCTGCAGCGATGTTACAGGCCTACTAGGCTGAGAAGCTACTGGAGCTGCAACAGACCACCAACAAAAAGAAAGCGGCCGAGGCACCAGACGAGGCCCGTGGAGCGGTGGACTTCATCCTTTGCCTCACCGGCTCTGCAGCCATCGCCCTGGGGAAGAGTATGGCTGAGATCGTTATCGCTCAATGTCACCTTTGGTTGATACTCACTGACCTCCCTGAAGGCTAGCGGAACCTGTTCCTCCACCACCCCATTGAGCCCTCGGGACTGTTTGGCAAGGCCCTAGAAAGGATCCAGAGTAGACTGGATCAGAGGAGGAAACAAGAGGAGGCCCTGCATGAAGGTATGTCCAGAAAGAATTTTACGCAGCCCAGAGACCCGAGTGGACAGAGGGGCCCGCAGCAGCGTCATCGCTCCCTCCCTCACTTGACGTCCGGCATATAAAAAAACGCCGCGCGACGCGGAACAGCGGCTGAAACCTGCCCCAGAGCAGCTTGGACACCTATCTCAGGCGGGCCAGTCCTGGTCGAAGCACAGGTTCGTTCCACGCCAAGCGGGCCAACCCAGAACCTCCTCCATGGTCCGTGACAGAAAGCAGAAGCCAACCTGAACAGGAGCTGCTTCTCAAACTTTTCAGGCGTCTCCACCCAAGCGGAAAAAGGAGAGCCAAACTCTTAACGCCAGTAAATGTGTTAAAGAAACCACAACTAACTGGTCCAGAACATTTGAACACACAAAATCACTCAAATGTTTGTGTAATAAAGATAAACTGTTGTTTGAACACAACAATAAAGTCTCAAAATGTGCAAAATTCCCTGTGTCTCGAGTCAGCATTAAAGGGAAAACCCCACCATTTTTAAATTGAAAAATGTGTCAATAAAGAGCGAGGGTTGCCGGCGTACACAGCCGCCCCCCCCCCCCTGATAAGACACAGACAGTTAAGGCCCAGGCAGAGCTCTGCGTTTGGCAGAACGGCGCTCGACGCGCGCGTTCTGTGTGTGCGCGTTCACCAGCACAGCTCTACATTCGTTCTCGCGTTAAATGCTTGCCTTTTTGCTCCAAATTCTTGTTGCAATTTGAGCAGCTGCGTGCAGAGCATTTACCTACGGGACAAACTGAGGTTGCTGATTGGTCATTTGCTGACACGCCTACTGAATTGATTGACAGATCAGGTGGGGGGGAAAAAAAGGCACGAGCTGGCTCTGGATGCAGCCGCTGCGGTGTTCTAAACTTTATATGTTAATAAAAAGTTCTAAAAAATAAAAACAGGAAGCGCTGGTCCTGCAGCCCACAGTCCACCAGGAAATCTGGAGAACCTCGCGTAGCCACGTAGGACATGACTTTAATTCGCTCGTGACAAATTCATTCATTTCTCATCTTCAGTCATGGAGTCAATGGAGGAGAAAGCGATCTCTTGACTTTTGGCAAAAAAACAAAAGTCCAGATCAGGGATGAAGAAGAGGAATTTAATACATTTGTGTCACATACAAAACAGTCCGGCGCTGGGCAGTTTATTGTGAGACAACGCGCCTCGCGTACGCGGTCGTAAAATTTGAGCTTTGCGCGTTTGTGCTCTGCAGGGCTACGCTTGTGCCTCTGCGTACGTACGCCGTACAGCGGCTTACTGCCTTGCGTAGAGCTCTGCCTGGGCCTTCAGGGGTCCCAATGATTCCGTGCGGGGAGGCAGAGGCCTGCCTTTCACAGACAGAACCTCTACCTCCCACGGAGGGAGAGATAAGTCCTCAGTCAAACAGGTCAGGAGGGTCCACTCACTCACCCCCTCCTCTCCTGAGACATGTAAACCCTGCAGTGAACATGTCCTCCAGACTTGCTGTGCAGGCAGAAGCCTGGACGACCTGCAGCCTGGGTCACTAGGTCATGACGACCATAACGGCCAGCTACAGGTTGCAGTTCTCAAAGTGACCACCAGCCTTTTCTGGGGTAACCATGACAACAATATCACAGGCCCACACGTCTGTTCTGAGAGAGGAGATTTGCTCTATGCTGCAGAAAGGTACAGTAAGGACTGTCCCTGCTCACGAGGTAAACAAAGGATTCTTCAGCAAGTACTTTGTTGTACCAAAACAAGACGGAGGCCTGAGGCCAATTTTGGATCTGAGGAGTCTAAACAGACGGATTTGTTCATACAAATTCAAAATGTTGATGTTAAAACAAGTAATTCACTCGATTTGCTCGAGAGATTACTTCTGCAAAATCGATTTAAAAGATGCATACTTCCATATCAGCATTCTGCGCAACCACAGAAATTTCCTGTTCAGAGACGCAGTGTACAAATTCCAGCTCCTCCCTTTAGGGCTCTGTACCACCCCCAGGACGTTCACAAAATGCCTGGAAGCGGCCCTGGCACCTATGAGGAACCAGGGAGTGAGAGTGTTGAATTATCTCGATGACTTGTTGATTTGGGCGACCTCCAGGGCCCAAGCAAGGTCCCACACGGACCTAGTGACATCACACCTAACATTTTTAGGTTTTGTAATAAATTCAGACAAGAGCTGAAATTACTGTGCCAAATTACCAAATTACTGTTTTTCTAGAGCTGGAGATGAACTCCATTTTATACAGAGCAAGGGTCTCAGAGAAATGGGTTTCAGACCTTCAGCTCTGCCTAGCGTTTTTTCAGCTAGACAGGACTGTACCTCTCAGACTTTGCCAGCACCTATTATGGTACGTCCAGACCAAACGCGTTTTCAACTGCAGGAGCGTCCAGTTTACATGCAAAGTCAATGGGGGACGCGCCTCCAGGCGCGTCTTAGCGTCGGGAATCACGTCACGTGCGTGTTGAGCGTTTTGGAAGTGGTATTTGAGCGTTTTCCATGCATGTGAACCCGTGGCAGCCTCCAAAGCACGCCTTGAAAATGTTGATGATTTCGCCATTCAAACTCGTGAACGCGTGTGTCAACCAATCAGGGAGAGTCGGGGGGAGGAGAGAGGGGGAGAGTCTGCTATGTGACGCGGAAACGAAGGGACGGGTATTGCGCAACTGTGTGACGTATTGTTTGTGAGACACGGAAATAACCCGCGAAGTCGTGTTCAAGTATGGAGGAGAAATAAAAAGGACCTTGCCTGGCGGAGTGCCAATGAGGAAGTCAGGATATCGGGTAAGTTTTGAATTGTGAACTTTTCACGTTTAGCAAGTTAAGCTCTGCTAGCTCCTCCCCCTCCCCCGCCGCCACGCCACCGCCGCTCACGTTCCAGTTTGAACACCACTGGGGTCCAGTGCGTCAACCTCGAGGCGTTTCGCGCTTTTTTGCCGTTGAAAAGTCGTTCGGTCTGGATGTACCATTAGGCCTCATGGTGGCAGCCATTGTTTGCATTCCTTTAGCCCTGCTAAATATGCGCCCTTTCCAGATGTGTCTGAACAAACAGTTATACTCAGCCCCCCGTGACGGACGAGGGGGATAACAGTCGGCTCAGAGTGCATGAAAGCCCTGAAGCTGTGGAGAGACCCCACTGTGTTCAGCCGAGGCGTCACACTGGGCAGAGTATTGTCTCGAGTCCTGGTGACAACAGACATTTCAATGACGGGGTGGGGGCTTTGCAAAGGCCAGCATGTACAAGGTGTCTGGAATCAGCAGGAGACCCGGCTCCACATAAACTACTTGGAGCTCTCAGCAGTGTTTCTTTCACTGAGACATTTTTACAGGAAAGGTCTGATCAAATACAAACACGTCCTGATAAAATCAGACAACAGGTTTACTATGGCTCACATCAACAAGGAGGGGGGACTCGGCCCCCTCCCTCCTGGCGCTGACCCAAAAACTGTTCATGTGGTGCAGCTCACAAGTCCTGTCACTGAGAGCTACTCACGTGCCGGGGGAGCTAAACTACGGGGCAGACGCCCTCTCAAGAGGAGCCCCCCTCCCCTCAGAGTGGCGCTTGCACCCACGTATCATAAACCAGATCTGTGCACGGTTCGGAAGGGCAAGCGTAGATCTTTACGCTTGCAACAGCAACACCCATTGTGCCCTGTTTCATTCCATACTGGACAGGAAAGCACCACTGGGGGTGGATGCACTAGCATAAGAGTGGCCGACAGGGAGGTGTTATTACGCTTTTCCCCCCGTCCCTCTGATCCAAGCAATGCTGGAGAGGGTACGCAGGGCGGTACTCTCTCTGATACTAGTAGCGCCCAGATGGCCAAAGAAGGCCTGGTTTGCACAAGTGATTTCACTCCTAGCAAGAACACCCTGGCAGATGCCCATCCACTCGGACCTGCTGACCCAGGCCCACAGGCAGATTTTGCATCCACGCCCAGACCTGTGGCAACTTTGGGCCTGGCCGCTGAGAAGGACAGTCTAATGGCTTCCGGTTTACCCAGTAATGTGATAAACACAATACAGGGTGCACGGACGGGATCTACTCAGACTCTCTACGTACACAAGTGGTGTGTTTTTGAGATCTGGTGTCTAGAGAGGAATATCACTCCATATTCCTGTAACTTAGCCCAGCTTCTCACTTTTCTGCAGGACCTGCTGGAGAAGGGCTGTTCCTTTTCCACAATAAAGGTCTTCCTGTCTGCTATCTCGGCATGCCACGAGGGGTGGGAGGTAAATCACCTGGTGCCCACCCTCTCATGATACATTTCACGAGGGGCGTGCTGAGGAAGAGGCCCTCGAGCAGGGCTGTGGCCCCTCAGTGGGACCTGCCTCTCGTGCTGGACGCACTCTGTGAACCTCCATTTGAGCCCCTTTAGAGCATTAAGATAGATTTATTATCTTATAAGACTGCATTGCTCTTAGCTTTGTGCTCAGCAAAGTGCGTGGGTGAACTTCATGCATTATCTGTGCACCCAATGTGCACCCAGTTTGCCCCAGATGGGTCAAAGGTCACCTTGCGTTCAAACTTTGCATACGTGCCAAAAGTCCCAACTTTGAATTTCAAAAGTCTGGGTTTTGAGCTGTCAACTTTTCCTCCTCCCCCTGTTCTGACCTCAGAACAGAGGCGTCTGAACGTGCTCTGTCCTGTTAGGGCCCTGAACATCTACATGGAGAGAACTAGCAGTTGGTGCAAAACAAACCAGTTGTTCATATGTTTTGCCAAACCTGCCGCTGGCAGGGCCCTGTCTAAGCCGCGTCTGTCCCACTGGGTGACAGAGGCCATTTCTAGGGCATACAGCAGCAAAGGTCAGCAGGTGCCCAGTGGGGTACATGCTCACTAGACTCGAGGCCTAGCTACATCTTGGGCCTTGTTTAAAGGTGTATCAGTAGCTGATATCTGTTCAGCTGCAAACTGGTCATCTCCAAACACGTTTATAAGACACTACAGCCTAGATGTCACAGCACGTGACGTAACTCAAGCTGTTCTCTCTACCTCAGAGAATTGAATGGCTAGCGCCCGTTAGTTAAGGCAAAAGTTCTCATAAGCATGCATTTCCAGGGCATGATTGTATGTTCCCATAGCCATGCTGTTGCACCGCAGTGGACTGATTGATAGGGAATTGAAAGTTATGCACCATAACTCATGTTCCCTGAAGGAAGGGAACAAGGTGCAACACATGTTTGCCCTTTCAATGCCCAAGCTCGGTGAAGTGCATGTAGAGGACGTACGTTGCATGTCACCATCTTTTATGCAAGGGGGTGGAGCCTCCTTACTGACGTTGACGCTTACTTGCCTTAAAAGGCGTGATTGTATTGCTTCAGGTGAACCGCGCGATGGCGCAATTCCCATAGCCATGCTGTTGCACCTTGTTCCCTTCCCTCAGGGAACATAAGTTATGGTGCATAACTTTTAGTTTTGTTGTCGAGTTTTGGACTTGACACACTGTGCTAAGTTATGTATATACAGTATATATA
>JBBPBX010007490.1:9385-25879 GCA_038048925.1 Garcialebias charrua
CCAGTGTGACAAACTCCGTCTTCTGCATGATCTGACTGTGAAGCCGCATACACACGTGCTTGCTGTTCTAAGACCCGCCTTCCTGTTAGTGATTGGTCAAAACAATGTGAGCTTCAATGTGATTGGATGTAATCGCTGTGCATCAATCATTTTAAGCTGCGGCGGACCGGCGGGTTGCCCAATCAGATCCCGCACTTATGTGATGCGTTCAAGGCGTATAGGACATACTGACAACATTCAGTTTAATTTGGATGTGCGCAAATTTTTATTGTGCACTGAGAATGTGTGGGCAGAGCCCAATTGCGCACGCGCGCAGCTTAGAGAGAACATTGCTTTGTATATCTCATTCATTAAATCTTCCCCTTTTCAGATACTTTATACCTGTACAGTCAAACACCTCTGTCAAAATACACTAACTTAGACTTACAGAGATTTCCTGTATGAATCTGAATGGATCGCCACAACATGAGTACAAAACTTTTTTTATATCAGCACTGAACAACTCAGTTTGTCCACCGACATGATTTTTTTACTATTCATAAAATTGCTCAAAATATATATATTTTATCATTTAAATATGTTGTTTTATGCAAACAAAATGATAAATCACTTTAATTTTGCTTTAAAAGTGATTTTGAACTTCAAGCCGTGTTTAATCATGGGAAATCCAATTACACACGAACGCACCATCTGTGATGTCACACTGGGCAGAGGGCTCAGGTCTCTTTAATAGCGGACCATTTAAAACCCGACGAATTTAGCAATCTGTGAAGATTTGAGTGATTTGTCTTCATTTTGGGAAGCAGAAAATAGTTTGGGTGATGGAACAAGAAACAACAGGATCTAATTTAGGTCTGATGCTGTATCAGACTTACCTTCATGTCGAGCTGCTCATACCTACGCACTGTGACAAGCCCAGAGCTCTGCCCGGTGTGACATCACAGATGGTGCGTTCGGGTGTAATCAGATTTCCCATGATTAAACACGGCTTGAAGTTCAAAATCACTTTTAAAGCAAAATTAAAGTGATTTATCATTTAGTTTGCATAAAGGAACATATTTAAATGATAAAATATATATATTTTGAGCAATTTTATGAATAGTAAAAAAATCATGTTGGCGGACCTTTAACTCTTCTGTTTGTCAATTTAACTCCGTCCTTACGTTTCTTTACAACACATTCACAAATCTAGTCGAGATTGTCATTTCTACCCAGTGAAGTTACCACCTGAGTTATGGCAAAACCCCACTGCAGCATCTCCTCTAAGGGGTATCATGAACTAAATCTAGCACTTGAGTATTACCCAGAGTGACCTTAGATTAGTTCTACTTAAAGTGCATGTTTCATGTTAGTTTTTTGGGCAGAAACATAATATTTAGAGGTAATAAAGTAATTTTGATAATCCTCCCTGCTTTCCAAATTAATACCAATAGCCTTACAGACACAAATCAGGGGGAAAAAACAGAGCCTAAAAAAAAACGTGCGGTTTGGGAGTCACGTGACACGTGACGAAAGTAGAGGGGGCGTCATAGTCGGAAGTTGTTGTTTTGTATTGAGTTGTATTGAAGTGAAAGAGGTCCAATAATGGTTAATATTTGTGTGTGCGGGGGTTGTTCGAACTCCAGTTTGTCTGGACATCGATTTCCTGCACCAAAAAAAGCCAGCTTTCACAGCTTGGGTGAGGTTTGTCCGGATGAAAAGGCCGGATTTCACCAACAGAAGCATCACAACCAACTCTGTGATTTGACCGCATTTGTCAGGAGGATTACAACGACAGCGACCTGAACGAACACAGGATTGACTTCAGAAGTAAGGACATGAATATAATTTATTAAAGCTGCTATATGTAACTTTTATAACAATATATTTTTAACATATTTCTTCACTCTGTCACTAGATTGATGTTAGAGAGGTAATCTCTGAAAAAAACAAAAAAAAAATATTGTCCCCTTGCTTCTCCAGGTGGTAAATAAGCATTTCTAAAAAGAAAAAGTGACCCGCCATTTTCCAGCCAATAAAAACAAAGTTTGTAACCAGCCAATAAAAACCGAGCTTGAATTTGAATCAGCCAATAAAAACAGAGCTTGAATTTGAATTTTAACAGACCACAAGGGGGCAGAGCCATATGTGGCTCTGAGGGGGAGGGATCAGAATGCTTTGCTTGTTGAAATTTTTTCTAAGTGCTGCAGTTCTACAGAAACTGCAGACTGAACCTTTAATCTTTTGGTTGAAAGTGGTTTAGGTTAGGAGCTATAAATTACGAAATATACAGAGCTAAACCGCAGCTAGGTCCACCCGGTTGCGTCTTAAAAAATTAATAAAAAATCGAATTTCATCTCAAATGTGTTATACAGGCGATCGTTAAGTAAATACACCCTTTATAATTACACTCTGAAAGCAGAAAAAATATCCACCGAGTGGTTTAGGAGATATAAGTGACTTTAGATGGAACAAAATACGATGCTGTGGTGGACCACTAGGGAGCTCTACTCACACCCAGTGGACCGAAGGCATTACAGGATGTTTTATTGTGAAAGGTCCAGAGGACTAGATGTTGTATTGAGTATATAAGGCGGTGTCGGGTGTTTTCCCGCCAGTTGAGTAGGAGTTGATTAAAAGTGAAGAACTACATTGTACATCCCGTCTCCTGTGTCGTCTCTTCACCACCTCCTACAATGCTAATTTTAAGCTAGCGCGACCATGTTGCATGTCTTAAAAAAATTAATAAAAAATCGAGTTTCATCTCAAATGTGTTATACGGGCGATCGGTAAGTAAATACACCCTTTATAATTACACTCTGAAAGCAGAAAAAATATCCACCGAGTGGTTTAGGAGATATAAGTGACTTTAGATGGAACAAAATACGATGCTGTGGTGGACCACTAGGGGGCTCTACTCACACCCAGTGGACCGAAGGCATTACAGGATGTTTTATTGTGAAAGGTCCAGAGGACCGGATGTTGTATTGAGTATATAAGGCGGTGTCGGGTGTTTTCCCGCCAGTTGAGTAGGAGTTGATTAAAAGTGAAGAACTACATCCCGTCTCCTGTGTCGTCTCTTCACCACCTCCTACACTGGTGACCTACGTGAACTGAATATGACGACATCTGAAGGTCCAGCCAGCTCTCCTCAGCTGTCCGCGGTTGTGGAACCTCCACCGGCGGCCCCGCTCGCTTTTGCGGTGGCCGTTAAAATCCCGGACTTCTGGCTGCACGCGCCTCAGTCGTGGTTCGCCCACATTGAATCACAGTTCGCTCTTCGCGGGATCTCTGCAGACGACACCAAATACCACCATGTGGTCGCTTCACTGGACCCATTGTCAACCCAGCGGGTAATGAGCCTGCTACAAGACCCTCCTGCACAAGGAAAATACGACGCCCTCAAAGAACTCCTTCTGCAGCGTTACACACTCTCAGACGCGGAGCGCGCCGAGAAACTGTTTTCCCTCTCCGATTTGGGCGACGGCACAGCTCTCGAGCTCATGGAAGGCATGTTGTCTTTGAGAGGATCAACAGACTGTGAGTTTCTTTTTCTCCACCTCTTCCTCCGCCGGCTCCAGTGCGCACCGCCCTGGCCAACTCCTCGTTTCTGCAGCAGAAGGATTACCGCTCGCTGGCCCGCGAAGCCGACCGCATCCTGCTGGCTGCGAGGACTTTCGCGGTCCAGGCGGCGGTCCCCGGATCTCCAGCAGCGCCCGAGCTTCAAGCAATGCCCTCAGCGCCGGACGAGCCAGCGGTCGTAGCAGGAGTCGCTACTCGCAGGCGGACAGGAGCCGCCTTTTGTTTCTACCACCAGCGTTTTGGCGCCAAAGCACGACGATGCATCCCACCGTGCAGTTTCAAGCCGCAGGGAAACGAGAACGCCAGCGCCCGCTAGCAGTCGCGGCCGTTGGCGACAAGGAAAGGCTGCTTTTCATTGAAGACTCGAGGTCGGGGAGGCGGTTCCTGGTGGACTCCGGCTCGCAGAAGAGCCTCGTTCCCCCGACTGGCTCCGACAGGTTGGCAGAAGGCTGCGGGCCGCAGCTAACCGCGGCTAACGGCTATCCCATCAAGACGTTTGGCGAAAGGTTGGTGACTGTTCGTTTCCATGAACGGGACTTCCAGTGGAACTTTGTGGTAGCTGCTAGCTCAGTCCCTATTTTAGGGGCTGATTTTCTTTGTGCTCAAGGGCTCCTTGTTGATTTAGCTAACAGACGTTTGATCGACGTGAAGAGAGAGCTGAGTCAAAAGGCAAAGCTCTCAATTTACCGATCGATCTACGTTCCCACCCTCATCTATGGTCATGAGCTCTGGGTTATGACCGAAAGAACGAGATCTCGGATACAAGCGGCTGAAATGAGTTTTCTCCGCAGGGTGTCTGGACTCTCCCTTAGAGATAGGGTGAGAAGCTCAGTCATCCGGGAGGGACTCGGAGTAGAGCCGCTGCTTCTCCACATCGAGAGGAGCCAGTTGAGGTGGCTCGGGCATCTGGTTAGGATGCCTCCTGGACGCCTCCCTGGTGAGGTGTTCCGGGCATGTCCCACCGGGAGGAGACCCAGAGGAAGACCCAGGACACGCTGGAGGGACTATGTTTCTCGGCTGGCCTGGGAACGCCTTGGGATTCCCCCAGAGGAGCTGCTCCAAGTGGCTGGGGAGAGGGAAGTCTGGGCCTCCCTACTTAGGCTACTACCCCCGCGACCCGACCCCGGATAAGCGGACGAAAATGGATGGATGGATGGATGGATGTTGATCGACGCTGTGTCTTTTTCGTCACTGCCTTGTGAGACGCGAGGAGCTGGGCCTTTAATGCATGCTAACTTTTTAGCTTCGGGTAATGTGTTTCAGCGTTTATTGTCTGAATTCCCCTCGCTGACTGTTCCTGATTTTGCAAACACAAACACAAAACATGGGGTCGAACATTATATTCCCACAACGGGCCCCCCGGTGTTCGCACGTGCACGCCGCCTCGATGCTACTAAGCTAGCAATAGCACAGGAAGAGTTTGCTAACATGGAGCGTTTAGGCATCGTGCAGCGCTCAAACAGTCCGTGGGCCTCCCCCCTCCACATGGTGCCCAAGGCAGATGGCAAATGGCGACCATGTGGGGATTTCCGCCGCCTTAATAACATCACAGAGAACGATCGTTATCCCATCCCCCACATCCAGGATTTTTCAGTGCACCTGGCTGGGACCTCCATTTTTTCTAAAGTAGATTTAGTACGGGGGTACCACCAGGTTCCTGTGCATGTGGAGGATGTCCCTAAGACCGCTGTTATCACGCCTTTCGGCCTGTTTGAGTTTTTGCGCATGCCTTTTGGTCTTAAAGGTGCAGCACAAACATTTCAGCGGTTGATGGATTCAGTCCTAAGGGGTCTGTCTTTCGTATTTGTGTACCTGGATGACGTCCTGGTGGCTAGCAGCTCGGCTGAGCAGCACATGTCCCACCTCCGTGAGGTTTTTCAGCGCCTGGCAGCACATGGCCTGATTGTAAATACAGCGAAATGCCAGTTTGGACTGCCAGTCATTGACTTTTTGGGCCACCGCATTTCTGCAAGTGGTGCTGTCCCATTACCAAACAAAGTGCAGGCGGTGTCTGATTTCCCACAGCCCCAGTCTGTTAAAGCGCTACAAGAATTTTTGGGAATGGTTAACTTCTATAACCGTTTCCTCCCCAGGGCAGCACAACTGCTGCGACCGCTCTATGGAGCGCTGAAAAAGAAAAAGCCCAACGACAGTGTTGACTGGACACCAGAACGCCTGCAGGCATTTGGTGATGCTAAAGCTGCACTGGCCACTGCTGCCCTTTTGGCCCATCCATCCCCAGCGGCGCAAATAGCTTTAACAACCGACGCATCTGATGTTGCGGTGGGGGCTGTGTTAGAACAGCAGGTTTCCGGGGTTTGGCAGCCGCTTGCATTTTTCAGCCGTACGCTACGGGACAACGAGCTTAAATACAGTGTTTTTGACAGAGAGTTGCTGGCGCTTTACCTGGCCACACGCCATTTCAGGTTTTTCCTGGAGGGCCGCCGGTTCACTGCATATGTTGACCACAAACCCTTGGTGTTTGCGATGTCAAAAATTTCTGACCCCTGGTCTGCTCGCCAGCAACGCCACCTCGCAGCGGTGTCTGAATTTACTACAGACATTCAGCATGTGGCTGGAAAATCCAACGTGGTGGCTGACTGTCTCTCTCGGGTGCTGATCTCTCCCGTATACGTTGGCATCGATTTTTCTGCTATGGCTGCGGACCAACGTGGCGACGCAGAAATACTCGAGCTCCAGTCCGGGCCCACAGGCCTCGAGTTGGAGGAACGGCAGGTGAATGACGGAGGGCCTCTCCTGCTCTGTGATGTTTCTACTGGCAGGCCCCGCCCCCTGGTTCCAGTTTCATGGCGACGCCGCGTTTTTGACTCCTTACATTCCCTGTCTCACCCCGGTGTTAGAGCCTCGGTGAAACTGGTCAGTGCAAAGTTTGTTTGGCCCGGTCTGCGTAAAGCGGTTAAGGAGTGGGCAGCAGCGTGTGTCCCATGCCAGCGTGCTAAGGTTAACAGACACACCAAAGCACCTTTGGAACCCTTCTCCATCCCAGGTCGGCGGTTTGATCATGTGCACGTAGACCTGGTGGGCCCTCTGCCTCCATCACAGGGTTTTACTCATCTGCTGACTATAATAGACCGGACCACCAGGTGGCCTGAGGTGGTTCCTCTGACATCCACAACATCTGCAGTGGTGGCCCGGGCATTTTTGTCTACCTGGGTGGCGCGTTTTGGCCCCCCTTCAGACATTACATCGGACAGGGGCCCGCAGTTTGTTTCTGAACTTTGGTCTACCATGGCCAAGGGTCTGGGGACTAACGTTCACAGGACCACCGCTTACAACCCCCAAGCTAATGGTTTGTGTGAACGGTTTCACAGGTCATTGAAAGCCGCACTTCGCGCTGCATTGACCGGTGACAACTGGATTGACCGTCTTCCCTGGGTTTTGTTGGGGTTACGTACCGCAACCAAAGAAGACCTGAGCTCTTCCCCGGCTGAACTGGTTTACGGTCAGCCTGTGCGCGTCCCCGGTGAGTTTTTACCTGAGGTACCCTCACCACAATGCGCCCCACCGTTGCCACATTTTTCACCTCAGGAGGCCCCTTTTCGTGTCCCCGGCCCGGTACACCATTGTTTACCGCAGTCGTTTGTCCCTAAGAGTCTGGAGTCCTCTAAATTTGTTTTTGTCAAACACAATGCACACAGGACACCACTACAGCCTTTGTATGATGGACCGTTTCGGGTTCTTCAACCAGGTCCGAAACACTTCCTTTTAGATTTAGGGGGTCGTACTGAGACTGTCTGTATCGATAGGCTTAAACCAGCTCATGTTGTGTCAGATGATCAGGTTGTTACGGCCCAGGCTCCTCGCAGGGGCAGACCTCCATCCACATTGCCAACGGACTGCGATCCTTCTTCCAGAGACTCTCAACGTCCATTGGAGCCCGAATCTTCTGTAGACCCTCCTCGTAGCCCTCCGCTTCATCAGACTGGTTCTGCAGGGCCCAGGTTCAGCCGTTCTGGTCGTTTGATCAAACCTAAAATGCGGGACTAGTGATGGACCTTACTGGGTGTTCTGGGGGGGCGTGTGTGGTGGACCACTAGGGGGCTCTACTCACACCCAGTGGACCGAAGGCATTACAGGATGTTTTATTGTGAAAGGTCCAGAGGACCGGATGTTGTATTGAGTATATAAGGCGGTGTTGGGTGTTTTCCCGCCAGTTGAGTAGGAGTTGATTAAAAGTGAAGAACTACATCCCGTCTCCTGTGTCGTCTCTTCACCACCTCCTACAATGCTAATTTTAAGCTAGCGCGACCATGTTGCATGTCTTAAAAAAATTAATAAAAAATCGAATTTCATCTCAAATGTGTTATACAGGCGATCGGTAAGTAAATACACCCTTTATAATTACACTCTGAAAGCAGAAAAAATATCCACCGAGTGGTTTAGGAGATATAAGTGACTTTAGATGGAACAAAATACGATGCTAATTTTAAGCTAGCGCGACCATGTTGCATGTCTTAAAAAATTAATAAAAAATCGAATTTCATCTCAAATGTGTTATACAGGCGATCGTTAAGTAAATACACCCTTTATAATTACACTCTGAAAGCAGAAAAAATATCCACTGAGTGGTTTAGGATGGAAAAAGTAATTGTTTAGGGAGCTAAGGCTAATGTAGTTAAATCCATCAGTGGTGTAATTAATGCTGTACAGGTATCTCTATATTTAGGCTATATGTAAATATAAACCATTTTTAGCTTTAGGTAGTGTTGTGAGGTTAGTTCTCACTGTATTTAGTGTAACCGTAGTTCGGTCTCCAGACCACCAGGGGGAGCACTAGAGAGGACTTACGTATAGTTAACGAAGAAGACACAGTTGTTACCTCGTGTACTAGCTAAATAAAAGGAGTACGGCTCTGCGACCGAGACCAACGTTTCCTGTCTTTCCTCATATCATGACATGGTGTCAGAATTAAGGACTTATTAAGGACTTAAACGCCCACGGAGAAAACACAATGGCGAAGTTTGGACCTCCCGAGCCGTTTGATTTTGCCCAGCCGGCGGAGTGGCCGACCTGGCGGCAGAGGTTCTCCCGCTTCAGAGTCGCGTCGAAACTCGACAAAGAGAGCAGCGAGGTGCAGGTAAATTCGCTCCTGTACTCTATGGGGAGAGACGCCGAACCTGTTTACGGCTCTTTCGTGTTTCCTGCTGCAACGGAGGCTAGACCACATCCAGAGTATGACTTCGCCCTGGTGTTGCAGAAGTTTGACGAACATTTTGTTCCGAAAAGAAACGTCATCCATGACCGCGCTTGTTTCCACAAAAGAAGCCAGAGGGCGGGGGAGACCGTCGAAGCTTTCGTGCGGAGCTTATATGAGCTCGCGCAGCACTGCGAGTTCGGCGCGGGGAAAGACGAACAGATTCGGGACCGGATCGTCATTGGAATAATGGATAAGGAAGTTTCTCAGAGACTGCAACTTGAAGCGGACCTGACTCTAGAGAGAGCCATCCAGCTTGCACGTCAGAGTGAACAAGTGAAGCAACAAAGTGCGGAGCACGGTGAAACTACAGTGAATGAGGTGAGACAAAAACAGTTTAACAGCTCAAGGAGGAGCTATGAGAAACCACGGCAGAAACAAGCGCCAAAATACAGCGAGAATAGACAGAACTGCCAGAGATGTGATAGGATGCATGACAGAAAAGAAAATTGTCCAGCCCGTAATAAAAGATGCAGAAAGTGTAACAAAATGGGACATTTTGAGGCTGTGTGCAAAACCAAAATGGTAAAACAAGTCAGAGCTGAAGCTGTTGTAGATTCAGATGAGGATTCATTCTTTATTGGTGAACTGTTTCTTGGAGCAACAGCAAAGTCAAATGTCATCGAGGAGTCAGATTCAGACACCGACTGGGACATTGAGCTGCTTGTGAATGGTAGCCCAGTGAATTTTAAAATTGACACTGGTGCTGACACCACAGTTATGACAGATGCAACTTTCAATGATCTTCAGCAAAAACCAGAACTGCATAAGTCCAGATCAGTGTACAGTCCAGGTGGAAAGGTCAGATGCGTGGGTAGGTTCCTCGCTACCACCACACACAAGGGACAGAGATACAAGTACTGGATCACGGTTATTAAAGGACAATTTGTCAGTAACCTATTAGGCAGAGCAGTGGCAAAGCAAATGGGACTAATTAAAAGAGTCAATGCTATCAGTGGTGACTATTTGTTATCCGGTGATGTGTTCGGGGAAATAGGTCTACTGAACTGCGCGCCTGTTAAAATTGAGCTGAATGATGAGGCAATTCCATACAGCGTCAATACACCACGCCGAGTCCCTTTTCCCCTCCTTCCAAAAGTAGAGAAAGAACTAAAGCGGATGCTAAACCTCGGGATCATTGAGGAGGTCACTGAACCAACAGATTGGTGTGCCCCAATGGTACCTGCTCCAAAGCGTAATAAGGAGGAAGTCAGAGTGTGTGTCGATTTAAAGCGATTGAACAAGGGTGTTAAGCGCGAACGCTATATTTTACCTACATTAGATGACATAACACCTAAACTGGCAGGAGCCAAGATTTTCTCCACTCTAGACGCCTCTAGTGGGTTTTGGCAAATTCCTTTGGACCCCAGCTGCCAAAGACTGACCACATTTATCACCCCCATGGGCAGATTTTGCTTCAAACGTCTACCTTTTGGGATAACATCCGCCCCTGAGATTTTCCAGCGACTTATGAGTGATCTGCTGAGGGACCTAGAAGGAACCGTCGTCGTGATGGACGATATCCTGGTTTTCGGGTCTACTAAGGAGCAACATGACCGCCGACTCGATGTTGTTTTACAGACGATCAGGTCATCAGGCCTTAAGTTGAACAGGGCCAAGTGTCACTTTGGGAAGACTGAACTGCAGTTTTTTGGACACATCATTGGTGCTGATGGTGTAAAGCCTGATGAAAGCAAAGTGGACGCTGTTGCTAAGATGCCACGTCCGTCCAATGTGGAGCAGCTGAGACAGGTGCTTGGGCTGGTGAACTACGTAGGGAAATTCCTGCCAGGCCTGTCCACAGTGCTGCATCCGCTGACTGATCTGCTTAAGAAAGAGACTGCATGGGTTTGGGATGAACCCCAGGAGCGAGCATTCAACATGGCTAAAACAATGCTCATAGCTGCGCCAGCCCTTTGCTACTACGACGTCAACAGGCCAACAGTGGTCAGCGCCGACGCCAGTAGTTACGGCCTTGGTGCTGCTCTGTTACAAGACCATGAGGGGGAGCTGCGTCCTGTTGCCTTTTGCTCGCGCACACTTACTAGTGCTGAGAAGAGGTATGCTCAGATCGAGAAGGAGTGTCTGGCGTCAGTCTGGGCCTGTGAACGGTTTGCTCGATACATCCAAGGGATGGGACATGTCCGGTTGCAAACAGATCATAAGCCACTGGTACCACTGATCAACTCTTATGATCTTGACAAAACGCCACTAAGATGCCAGAGACTACTTATGCGTCTTATGAGGTTCAATGTCACCGCAGAACATGTTCCCGGCAAACAGCTCATAGTCGCCGACACACTTTCCAGACATCCGTTGAAAGACTGTCATGTTCCAGAAACTGAAACACAAGTAAAGGCTTATGTCAACACTATGGTGGCTAGCAAGCCAATCAGGTCATCAAAGCTGGAAGAACTCCGCCAGACTACACAAATTGATGCTGAGCTTCAAAAAGTAATCCTGTTCATCAGAAATGGGTGGCCTAGGAACATGTCAAAGAGCTCATTGTTGCATGGATACTATGCAGCCAGAAGTCACCTATCAGAGTTGGATGGGCTGGTCCTTTATCATGACCGCATCGTAGTTCCGACTGCACTCCGAGCTGGTGTTGTAGACCAACTACACGAAGGCCACCAGGGCCTCACCAAGTGTCGTGAGCGAGCTAAGTTGACAGTGTGGTGGCCGAAGATTGGAGCACAGATCACAAACAAAGTGAAGTCCTGTGATTTTTGCAGAGAGCATAAACCTACACAGAGACACGAACCACTAGTGACAACTCCTCTGCCCGGCGGTCCATGGCAGAGAATTGCAGTGGACCTGTTTGTGCTCGAAGGAAAGACGTATCTAGTTGCAGTGGACTATTTTTCAAGGGACATCGAAATCGCTTCCCTGACCTCCGCTTCCAGCGCTCAAGTTATCAACAAACTCAAACACATGTTTGTGAGGTGGGGCATCCCGCTGGAACTTGTCAGTGACAATGGGACACAGTTTACGTCGACAGAGTTCCAAGAATTCAAGCAAAGGTATGGGTTCACTCATGTAACCTCAAGCCCCCATTACCCACAATCTAATGGAGCGGCAGAAAGAGCTGTTCAGACTGCCAAGTATATCCTTAAGCAGCCTGACCCCTGCTTAGCCCTTATGAGTTACCGCTCCACACCATTGGCTGCAACAGGTTCAAGTCCAGCACAACTTATGACTGGTCGACAGATCCGCACCACTGTTCCTGTCCTGGAAAAGACTTTGATGGCAAAGCCTGTCGACCCAGACCTAGTCTACGAGAAGGATGCCAAGGCTAAAGATTCTTACAGATTCTTCCACGACCGCAGGTATTCAGCTCGCCCTCTTCCAGAACTTCTCCCGGGTCAAAATGTGCGAGTGAAACTGGATGGGGAAAAAGGATGGACTACGCCCGCCAAGGTCATCGGCAAGTCCAAGGAGCCAAGATCCTACCTCGTGGAAATGGCCAACGGGAACGTGACCCGTCGCAACAGACGGCATCTTCAGGAGGCTCCTGGGACTGATGCTCCAACAGCACAACCTGTGACTGAGTCTGCAGTGCTGCAGCAGGACTGCAGATCCCCAGCTACAGATGTGGCCATCCCATCGGAACCACCATCAAATCAGCCAGTAGCGAGCCCTTCCTTAAGACCTTCCTTCCCACCATCTACTCCTGCGAGAACAACTTCCAGGGGTCGAGAAATAAAACTGCCTCTGAGATTCAGAGACTGATAAAGTTCAAAAGGGCAGAATAATCCCTATCAGGACTGAGGGCAGTCTACCCCTGTGATGTCCTGTAGAGTTCAGTGTTAAAATTGATAAGACTAAAAAAAAAAAAAAAGAGAAAAGAGAAGTTGGAAAGTTGTTTTGAATTGTTTTGAGTTGTTTTGAAAACATCCTAGTTTAATGGTTTAGAAAAGTCCTTGTTGAAAAGAGTTGTGACAACTAAAGATAACGTTCAATGAAGTAATTAATTAAATTAGAAATGTTGGATTTAAGTATAATTTTAGATACTGAACTAGCTTGCAGATGTTTTGGGTTTTGCAATGCTTAGCTTCAAAAGAGGGGAGATGTTGTGAGGTTAGTTCTCACTGTATTTAGTGTAACCGTAGTTCGGTCTCCAGACCACCAGGGGGAGCACTAGAGAGGACTTACGTATAGTTAACGAAGAAGACACAGTTGTTACCTCGTGTACTAGCTAAATAAAAGGAGTACGGCTCTGCGACCGAGACCAACGTTTCCTGTCTTTCCTCATATCATGACAGGTAGTATATACTGTACTGTATCTAGAAGTTATTTGGCTAGATATTTGATGTAATAGTCAGAGATGACATACTTATGTCAAAACAACTTTGTAATCTGTCGCCTCCTCCTGGTGCGATCCCATATCTTTCTTAGCTAAAGCACGAACGTTCCCCTCCTGTGATGTCACTTCCGGTTTACTGCTGAGGGCACTATTTTTAGACAGAGTAGCGAGGGAAGACAAAAAAGGTAGTAGTAGCACATTTTATTTTGAGATATGATCTGTATTTTTGATGAAAATTAGAGTTTTAGACATGTTAGGTTGAAAAGGCAACAACATGTGTTTAACGTGAAAGATACACTTTAAGGTTGTGTTGAAGGTGACTCACCCAGATTTGTTAACTACCTTCATTTGCAAGTCACACCCTTAAGGTCTCAACCCGTGACTCGCCCAACCCGTGCATTCACGGCCGCCCACCTCCATTGTAGAATGGCTATTCTTCTGATCTGGTAATTTTTAGAATCTAGGAATAAGATTCCAGGATGTTGTTTATAATCAAAGCTAAGATAACCTTTAAAAACCTCCCTCTTTTGTTAGAATTGAATCCATGAGCACGATGTAATGAAATTATAGTCCAGAGTTTTATCTTTTATGCTTTGCTTTAATTAATGATTTGCTGGGAAACAACATTATTTAATTTATTCAACAAAATAGGTAATAAAGAGTCCATTCATGACTTAAGGGAGTATTCTATTGGCTGATTTTGATATTCTAAGGATTGGGAGACCATTAAGATGAAGATTTTCTAGCTCCGATGAGCTGAGTTAGGGAGTCTTGAGCCCTCGAGCATTGGTGGTCCCCTGAAGGGGAACCATCTGTTCCTTGTAGGGACGACCACGCCTTTGGAGCCCCAAAGAGTGCTAAGACCCCTAAATCTCCTAAAATTCTTTAATCAGCCAACAAGACTTCTCTCCAAGCTGTTGAGATCAGTCTTAGAAGCACACAGTTGGTAGAATGGCTTTCATGAACAAAGGAACCAGGATGGTACTCCTATCAATCTACTTGCTTTACTCGGTGATAAGATAGTTGCTATTAAATTATATACATTTTTATACAGAACAATACAGGTAGTCCCCGACTTACGAGCGAGTTCCACCCCTAGGGGGCGCTCGTATGTCAAAAATTCGTAAGTAGGATCACATAGTAAAAAAATAATATAATAATAAATATAAAATATATATATATATATATTATTATTTTTTTTACTTTTTTTATTTTTTTTTTTTATAAATGAATACATGTACAGTACTGGACAGTCACCAAGCACTTAGCCTATCCTAACACAGTTTTTAAAGATGAAGGAATAAGTTGAATTGTCTCCCTTTCACATAAAGGGAGCAAGCTCCCTATGGAGCCTGCAGGGAGGAGGGAGACAATTCAACTGACTCCTTCATCTTTAAAAACTGTGTTAGGATAGGCTAAGTGCTTGGTGACTGTACAGTACTGTACATTTATCTATTTATTAAAAATATACAGTATATACAGTATTTTTATTTTTTTATTGTTTTTTATTTATAAATAGATAAATGTACAGTACTGTACAGTCACCAAGCACTTAGCCTATCCTAACACAGTTAAGGAGTCAGTTGAATTGTCTCCCTCCTCCCTGCAGGCTCCATTCCCATAAAGGGAGCTAGCTCCCTTTATGTGAAAGGGAGACAATTCAACTCACTCCTTCATCTTTAAAAACTGTGTTAGGATAGGCTAAGTGCTTGGTGACTGTACAGTACTGTACATGTATTCATTTATAAAAAAAAAAGTAAAAAATAAAAAAATTTTTTTAATGAGATGCATGCTCGTGAGTCCGGGACCTCGTAAGTAAGAGCGCTCGTAAGTCGGGGACTACCTGTATCAGGATACCATTTTAGTCCAAAGACCTCTTTGGTAAAAGGTAAGTGATGATATCCTCCTGAGCCCTGGAAGAAATCACCTTTGGCCCCAAGAGCAGTCCTAATTCCAAAAAATCTGGTCCAGCAATAAGCCCAGGTTGAATTAAAAAGGAAAGCTCCTGTTTTGACAAAAAAATTCATTTTTTGGGCTGTCTAAATCCTTAAACTTGAGTTTCATACATCACATCTTTTCCTTTATAATCATCATATAAGTAACAAACTGACTTTTTCCAAATTACATGTTCTTAATCACCAATGAGCTTAAAGGGGACCACATATTCAAAATTCACTTTTTAATGTGTTTTTTTACTCAACTTTGGGTATTTACTTCATTAAAAAAAAACAGTCCTAAGGCCAAAAAAATGCACCCAGTGGTTTATTTACTCTAAGTAGATTTATTTATTTTTTTTTTATTTTTTTTTTTTTTTTTATTTATAGAAAAAACAAGTACAAAAAAACTTACAATGTCAAACAAGGCTCGAGACTTAAGGCATGCATAGCACAAAAGAGAATAAAGGCACATAAACAAAAACAATAATGAGTTTTGGGCAGCTTACAACAGAAATTCGTTACAGATTGTTTTAGTTTTTAAAGCTTTGGCATTAGTACAGTACTTTAAAGTAGCTAAGTAAGAGGAAATATAATTAGAAAACACTATAAATCTAGGTTTTAGCAAGGAGAATTTACAACTGTGGATGTAAAATTTGGCTAAGAGTAGTATTAAATTTACAACAAAAACTTTCTCACTTGAAATATTTGGACAAAAGAAACCAAACAGTATAATTTTAGCGTCAAATGGTAGGTCAATAGAAACAGTTCGTTTTGCACTTGTGACGTCACAAACCGCAGCCACAACCCACCTCAACCCTGAGTCCAGCCCCTCACCAGTGTGTGTGTGTGTGTGCATGTGTGTGTGTTGGTTTATGTGTCATTAGCAGGACAGACTACGTACCGCTAAACCTCATTGACAAACCCGTGTGTGTGTATGTGTGTGTGTGTGTGTGTGTGCCGGGCCCGGCGCGCGGCTGAGCGAGGGACACAGATAACAAGACAGCCCCGCTGTGAGTGTGTGTGTGTGTGTGTGTGTGTGTCCGCGAGTGACATCCGCTCCGCTACCTCCAGCTCGCGCGCACAGGGAGAGGGAGGGAGACGTCAGGGAGGGAGTTGGACATTTATTACAGAGGAAAAATTAAAAATGACACGACAACTTGTACACGTCTGATCTGTCCCACAATAAATACGTCGCGCGGTCCAGTTACAGCTCAGCTCAGGGCTCTGGGTGGCAGTAACGTGAGTTCAGACATCCTCGTCTGCCTTTGGAGGGCGGAGTTAATGTAAGCAGATCTTTGAAGGGCGTGCCACGAGATCTCATTATCATAAACCGGTCGTTCAAAACGAAAGTTAAAAATGGCAGAATTAAAAAGGGTATAATTGATTATCTAAGAATTATTTTGTGTATTAAAATTAATTAATATTGTCAAGATAGCACACAGACATAACATAAAATTTTAAAGACCTATATGTGG